>JAOXOE010016031.1:0-23599 GCA_028565055.1 Phoeniculus purpureus
AAACAGCCTGGGTGCTGCTGTACCGCAGACAGGGATGATGCATGAATAATAGAGAGGGTGGTGGTACTCGTCTCTACATGACTGACATGCTCTATTCCTCCAGATCTCAGATGTGAAAAAAGACCCAAGGACTGATACGATAGTGATCTCCCACTGTATTTTTCTCAGAATATGTGATGGCATTTGTGATACAGTTTCTAGTTTGTGTGCACTAACTTGCTTAACCTTTTCTTCTTTTCTGATAGATTTATAGAGTTAATAAACCCTTTTTGAGTTTCCCTAAGCTATCCATTGTCTGGCAAGTTTATCCAAGATCTAACTCCTTTGTTTTCTTTTCCTTTATCTTTAATTGTGGTGTTGAACACACCACGACCTTGATGTCTCCCTTGTACTGAGGTGCTCAAAACTGGACACACTACTCAAGGTGCAGCCTCACCAGTGCTGAGTACAGGGGGACAATCACCTCCCTACTCCTGCTGGAAACACAGATTCTAATACAGACCAGGATGGCATTGGCCTTCTTGGGCACCTGAGCACCCTGCTGACTCATATTCAGGCTCGTGTCAATTAGAACACTCAGGTCCTTTTCTGTCAGACTGTTTCCCATCCACACTTCCCCAAGCCTGTAGTGTTGCATGGGGTTGTTGTGACCAAAATGCAGGACCCGACACTTGGCATTATTGAAACCCGTACAATTGTCCTCAACTCATCGATACAGTCTGTCAAGGTCCCTCTGAATAGCCTTACTAACCTCCAGCACATGGATACTTCCTCCCAACTTGATGTCATCTGCAGACTTACTGAGGCCACACTCAATCCCCTCATCAAGATCATTGATAAAGATGTTGAACAGGAGTGACCCCAGTACTGAGCCCTGGGGGACACCGCTTGTGACTGGTCTCCAAACAGTTTTATCTCCATTAACCACAACTCTCTGGGCTCGGCCACCTAGCCAATGTTCCTTCCAGCAGAGTACATGCCAGTCCAAGCCATGGGCAGCCAGCTTATTCATGAGGATGTTGTGAGGGACAATGTCAAAGGCCTTCCTGAAGTCCAGGTAGACTACATTGACAGGCTTTCCCTCATCCACTAAGCAGGTCACATCATAGAATGAGATCAGGTTTGTCAAGCAGGATCTGCCTCTCATAAACCCATGCTGATTGGGCCTGATCACCTGGTTGACCTTTAATTGATCCATAATGGCTCTCAAGTTTGTCTGATCCATAACCTTCCCTCACACCGAGGTGAGACTGACAGGCCTGTAGTTGCCAAGATACTCTTTCCAGCCCTTGTTGAACTTGGGCATCACATCTGCCAGCCTCCAGTCCAATGGGACAACCTTGGTTAACCAAGATTGTTAGAAGATTATGGAGAGTGGCTTGGCAACCACATCCGCCAGCTCCCTCAGTACTCTAGGGTGTAATCTATCTGGCTCCACTGATTTATGAGCATCCAGCTCATGTAGTAGATTCACAACCACTGGATCATGAGTGGCCTATTCTGCTTCCCATCCCTGTCTCCTATCTCAGGGGGCTGTGCACCCAGGACACTACTAACCTTACTTTAATAAGACTGAGGCAAAGAAGGCATTAAGCACCTCAGCCTTATCTTGATCATCGGTCACAGTTTTCCCCTCTGCATCTAACAACAAGCTGAGATAATCTCTACCCCTCCTCTTACCGTTAACACACTTATAAAACCTCTTTTTGTTATCCTTTACCACAGTGGCAAATTTTGGTTCTAGTTGACCTTTGGTCTTCCTAATTTTCTCCCTACATAACTTCACTGCATGTTTTTAACTCTCATAAGTTGCCTGCTCCCCCTTCCAGAGACTATAAACTCTCCTTAAAACAGACATACTGAAGTAATCTTCAAATAACAAACCTAGCAGGAAGTAAATTGCCCTTCTCGTTGGTTTAAATAAGGAATAAGAAGCAGATGGCCATGTATGTGGCTACAGCTCAGATCTCTCTGTCACACTGTGTACCACATACCTCAGTAATATTACCCCTGTGAGAGATTAATTGCAAAATATCCAATCTAGATGGAATTTTATGATCACAAAAGATGGAGATGGCTGCAGTCAACAGAAGAACTTGCGTTTTTGTTACCTAAATGCTGCTGGAAAACTCAAATCTTGGGGCAGAGCCAGGAATGTCTCCTGCAGGACTGAATCAGTGCCAGCGTAGAATGCAGTGCTCTGGGATATTGTCCCTCGTGAATCCTCTGAAAAACATCATTCCAGAGCAATATCATATGGAGTGTCCTTTAAATCCCATTTCTTTTAATTTCACAGAATCACAGGTATAGGAGGGACCTCGGAGATCACCAAGTCCCAACCCTCTGCCATGGGCAGCGACAGCTCTCACAAGACCAGGTTGTCCATCCAGGTTGGCCTTGAACACTTCCAGGGATAGAGCAGCACCCCTGAAGGCAACCTGTTCCAGGGCCTCAGCACCCTCACTGTAAAGAATTTCCTCCCAATATCTGTTCTAAATATATTTTATCTAGTGAGTACAGCAAACGAGCTCTGTGAAGCTGTGTTGCGGTTTGTAGACGACTTGCATTGCTCCTCCCTCCTGTGAGCCACAAAAATTTTTCTAAATATTCTGTTTTGTTCTGGCATTTTCCAGATTTACTCTCCTGCCATTCCTGGGGCTCCAGAGAAACTCTGTGGGGTACAAAAGGCTCCCACAAAACTCAGTTTGAAAAGTTCTTTGCTTTTCTGTCGTGGAGCTGTTAAAAATCCAGAAAGCTCTTCTGGGGAAAATATTCGCTTCATGTTCTGCTTGGTTTGAAAGTAAAATATGAAATAATCTCAATTTTATGGTTTCTTGCAGTCATAAAACAGTGCCCTAGAAGGATCCCTGCTGTTGGAAAACCTGTCAAAAATAAACTGCCACCACACTTTGTCACGTAGCCCAGGTGTGAGGCTGATACACAGTGGTGCGATATGAATGTATTTGTGTCCACAGGTGGGCACCTGTCTTCATGGAAAACTAACAGTTATCCTTTTACTGTTTGAGTGGTTAGGTTTCTGGTTGGACTCAATGATCTTCAAGATCCCTTCCAATCTAATTGATTCCGTGATTCTATGGTTTCAAGCCTGCACTGATCCAGCTGGTATAAAAGCTACAATTACACAAACCAGCTTTCTTGGGGGTTGCTCTAGTGTGGTCTTTGGCCAGGTTGTTCCGCTGGGACTCAAACCCAAGACCTTCTGCAGGTAAAACAGACTGTTTCCATGTGATGTGCAACAGCCAGACAGCCCTTCCTGTGAACGTTTTCACCCAACACAGTTTCGGGGTGTGGGAGGCATTCTTTCCTTGGGCATCTGGACTCCATCTCGGCTTCTGTCATCTCTGCGGCGGAAGTAGCTTTCCTGGCGAAAGACGGCGACTTCTCTCTGTGTATATGTCTATGCATACCTGTCTCTGAGAAGGTACGAATCTTGGAGGCAATTTTAGTCCGCAAAGTATCTGTGTCAGGAGAGAGGGAAAAGGGAGGTTGAGGGAAAAGAGGTGGGCATAGGCCACCAAAGAAAAGCTTTTCTTTGAAACTCTTTATTTACTTTCTCGTGACAAATGTTCTTGTCTTTCTTTACAATAACATTTCTGTGCATTTTGGTGACCCTGAGAAATCCAAATCAGCACAAAATCAGCTAAACCAGGATATAGATGGAACCCCCAGTCTAGAGAGATTTTGCTGATGAGGGCTCTGGTTTGGCTGTAATGGACGCAATGTGATTTCTAGTTCAGAGTAGTGGGTCTGGGGCACCTAGCAAAGCCTCTGTCTGCAGGGAGAATGCAAAGGCTTGGAACTAGGACATTTAGGCATAAATTTTATGCTAAATATGGGATAAAGAGGTGAAAACCACTTCAGAAACTCCGTAGGGACAGCACTATTGTCAGCAGCAAGGAGACAAATAAAATGTAGGCTGAAGCAGCCTGGTTCTGTCAGCCAATGTCCTGCTTGGTCTCAATACTCAACAGTTCATAGGTGGTGGTGGAACTGTATCATCCTGAAAGTTAAATGCTTCACCAGCCTATAAAACATTGGTATTTCCAGAGTTAATTTACAGCCTTCGATCACTTTTATAATCATCTTAGACATTAAATCCCCAGATAGCAGCAATGGGTGACAGATGCACCTGCCCAGATAAGAAAATGGAAGTATCTTCTGTTCTTGGGGATGCTATTAGCCCCTTCCATGCCTTATTTTAGCAGGAACACCTTTCTGGCTTCTAATTTGCATTGACAAGGACTAATTTCTTCTCAGCTATCTGTGGGGCTTCTTACTCCCTGGTGCTGTCAACTCTGACCCATTGACATTGAGGTGCCAAGGACTTGGGTGACAGCTCTGCCCAAACCACAGCTGTTGAGAGTTGGGTACGTAGAGCTGGACTCCTCTTAACAGCTGAAAGGGAGGCAATGACAAAATAAAAGAAATGTTTCTTCCACCACTTTTTCACCACTGTGGAGTTTCTCATTTGCTGAAATGTTCCCTTCCCTGAGTTTTTATTCGACCCTATGGACCCTTTCTACCTTTGGGTTACATTTTACTTTCATTTGTTTGCACCTTCCCTTCTTTTCTGTTCCTAAATCAGAAAGATCTCTTTTAAAAGAAAGAGAGACCATTAGGCTCCATCAGGTCTAGAATTTTCATACAAACTTTATTTTTGTTGGAAATTATGTTTTTAGCTTTAACTTTCCAAGTTCAATGGCAGCAACAACAGCTCAAATACTTCTCATAGCTCTTTTCAGACTCAGTTCCTTCCGTTTTATGCAATTAGTCAATTTAAAGCTAAGCTGTTGGACCAACACCTGAGGAGATAACATATAGTAGCTTTAGGTACCATCTAGTTTCTTGGCTCAGGAAGACAAAGGGATCACTTTTCTATGTCCAGAAGTAGGAAAATAATTTAATTTCAGCCATGTTCATCATACAACAGCCTACTGCGGCACCTGTGGTGATGGTGTTCTGGTGGGACACCATGGTGAACCAACTCCTGCACAGATGAACATGAACTTTTAGCACAACCAAAGCCACAGTATGACACAGTCTAGTAAAGAGTTCCAGAAACGGATGATGGACTTGTTGGAGTGTCTCCAAAGGAGGCCATGAAAAGTCTTAGAGGGCTGGAGAACCTCTCTTATGAAGACGGGCTGAGAGAGAGAGCTGGGATTGTTCAGTCTGAAGATGAGAAGACTGTGAGGGGATCTTATAGTGACCTTCCAGTACCTGAAAGGTGCTGTCAGAAGGCTGGGGAAGCCTGTTCCCAAGGGCAGGGAACGATAGGACGAGGGGTCATGGTTTGAAGCTGGAAAAAGGAAGATTGAGGCTGGACAGGAAGAAACAGTTGTTGAATCTGAGGCTGTCCAGAGAGGTGGTGGAGGCCCCATCCCTGGAGCCATTCAAGGTTAGGCTGGATGGGACTCTGGGTAACTTGGTCTGCTGAATGATGGCCCTGCTTTTTGTAGGGGTGTTGGACTGGATGACCTTTGGAGGTCCCTTCCAGCCCAGTACCTTCTATGATTCTGTTAAATAAGAAGGTGGGCTTTAGTGTCTCAAACTTTGTTGAGTGCAGGATCTCAGTGGATGCCTGTGTCTGCAGAGTGACAGGAAGATGAATGTGCTAATTCAACTGTCTGGGGCTTTTAGGCAGCATTTTGACAGGGTTACCTGAAATATGTCCAGGTCGGGGTGGTTTTAGGACACACTCACTTACTGCTTGATCAGCTGTGATCACAGTCTCCATAGATCCTTGGAGCACGTTTTTGCTGCCTTTTCCCTTAATGCTGGATGTTAAGTACCAGAGCGAAAAAGTCACTCAAGAAACGATGTGTTCTAGTAACCAGAGAGCTTAGGAAGATCTCTGGCAAATATTTTATTTTGAAAATATTTTTATTTTATATCATTTATGTGTATTTTTATTGTATATTTATACTCTGTTCTCACAGACTAAAATCAACTTGCAATTAATTTAAATCAAAGCAGGCGACTTCCATTAAAGGTCACAAATAGTACATGAGCACGTTTCTCACCCTTTCTCACCCTTTCCTCCCCTGTTTCAGTCATTGCCAGAATTAGTCTTATTATTAGTTGCCAGTATGACGCCTTTTGTGGCAGTTGAGCTGCAGCGGCTGTTCTCAGCACACCCTGGATTTCAATTTTCACTGGAAAGCCTTCTGTACAGCTCCAAAAACACTGCATGTGTTCACAGGTACCTTCGTGGGGGTCTGGAAGTTCCCACCAGCAAGAGCAGGAGCATTAATCATGCTTTGGCCAGCTGAACTCCGGGCTCTTTGCCTGCAAGAAGTTCTTTTTCTATTTTTTTCTATTTATATACTTTGCTACTCTCAGAATAACAGAATCACATAATGTCAGGTGTTGGAAGGGGCCTCCAAAGATCATCTAGGTCAATCCACCACTGCCAAAGCAAGACCAAAACTAGGGCAGATCTCTCAGAAAGGCATCCAGTCAGGGCTGGAAAGGCTCCAGAGGAGACTTCACAACCCGGGAAGCCTGTGCCAGGACTTTTTCATCCTCACAGTAAAGACGTTCTTCCTCAGGTGGAGGTGGAATGTCCTGTGCTTGAGCTGGAATCCACTGCCCCTTGTCCTATTCCAGGGCACAAGTGAAAAGAGGTTGTCCCTGCCCTCATGGATTTGTAGACATTAATGAGATCTGCTCTCAGTCCTCTCCTCTCCAGACTAAAAAGCCCCAGGTCTCTCAGCCTTTTCTCATAAGGCAGCTCTTTCATCTTCATCATCCATGCAGCTCTCCATTGGACTCTTTCCAGTAGATCTCTCCCTCTTGAACTGGGGAGCCCAGAACTGGATGCAATACCTCATGTGAGGTCTCACTAGGGCAGAGCAGAGGGGGAGGACACACTCTCCTTAATGCAGCGCAGGAATAATGTTTCCTGGCTGGCACTGATCTCTCTAGCAGACCATGGTTGTCCTGATTCCTGGAGTAGGAAATGAACCGGCAAACAGTGGGAATTTCACATGTTTGTTCCTCTTTGTTCTCTGCAGCCAAGTGACTGGGATCCTCCAGCCGAGGTACTCAATAGCTCTGTTGTCCGTGGAGCATTCTGCTGAGTAACTTGTGCATTGACACTCCTTTTCCCTTGTTAATGGTGTTGTCCAAAATTTAACGTTTCCTCCTTTCCTGCCAACTCTGGCATTTTGACACCAGTTCTGTTATTTGTTAGTGGTTTTGGAGCTTTCAGAGATGTCCAGCACAAACCAGTTGTCCCTTCTGGCTGACCAGTTTAACATGATGGCCTGGCTCCCTTTTATGGGAAAACAGTGAATCAGACCAGTTTTTGTTTTAATGTTTTGTTCTCTTGACTTGTGTTTTAGACATTCTTCCGTTCCGTTCTCTCTCGTGTGCCATCGTTTATCCAGCGTTCATGTTGGAAGCATCTGAGATCCTGTGGGTGTCTGGCAGGGGACCACGCTGGATAAAGGCAATTCTTCTAACCCTTGAAAGTCAAGAACAGTCTCCTGGAGACTATCAGCAAGTTTTCCCAGAGACCTTTTTGTCTTTTTTCAGCTTTGAACATTTTCCATTCATGCCGGTGACACCACTTGCAGACCCATTCTTTGTAGTGCCCTGATAGTAGCATGCTCCTCTTTGACCTTTGGGATGGTGTGGACATGTGATATTTGTGGATAGCGGGTCACAGGCTGACTATGCCCAAGGGCGTTTGTAACGCTGCTAGAAGGTGAGTAACCTGAGTTTTGTCCTGACAAACAGGTTTGATCTCCTGGCAGTGCCTCCACGCGTTTATTTGAGAAGGGAGCTGTTGAAAGCCCAGCCAAGCTCAATGAGCTCGGATGAGCCATGATATCGCTTCATAACGAAATACGTTCTGTGAGCTGCACACTTGACAGACTTGAGCCAGAAAGGCCTCTACTCTTGTCTGTATTACAGATAGGCTATTTCTTGCTTGAATCAGACATACTGGAGACACTCTCTCTTAACAGCCCTCGTTACTCCACATCAGTAAAACACAGGTTGCTCTGGTCCAGATATTTAAGCAACAATTTTTCTGCTCATTTGAAAAACAAACGGTTTTCCCAGCAAACCACCTGTGTAAAGCCTGGCACAATTTTACACAGGGTACTAAAGAAAGAGCAAGTCAATCCACGCGACTTACTCCAGGCATGGGCCAATGAGGGTGCCAATGTCTCTCTCTCTCGCTTCATAACTCCCATCAGAAATGTGTTCTCCTCATTAAAAATAAGCACGTGAGGTCTCCCCAAGATTCAAGGTACAAAGGCTGAGCATGGATGCAACGAAGTGAAAAGTACTAACTCTGTGAGGAAAGTCAGTGGGGTTTGGTGTGTTGCCAGATCCCGCAGTGCGCTCTGGATGGGTTCCCCATTTGTTCTTATTGCTCTCAGCACAAGCAGTTTAAATTGAGAAATGCAATCATCGCTACTTGCTTTGCACCTGAGAAATTAAGGTGGAGGAGAAAGCGTGACACATGCCAGCTTACAGCAGACACCCAATCCCAACCCAAACACAAAGTTGTAAGGCCACATCTGCTTACCGCTGCCTGTGCCGATTAGCTCTGGACAATGCTGGAGGAGATGGTTTGCATGTGAGCATCATACTTTATCTGGTCCTGAAGACATTACAGAATCATAGAGTCATTAAGGTTGGAAAAGACCTCCAAGATCATCTAGTCCAACTGTAAATGGTTGTGCTCATCCGGAAATCTAATACCAATGGGATAGAGAACGTTCTGGTTTTCCAGGCTGATGGACCATACGTTGATGTCACTTGGCCTACTGCACTGTGTTTACTCATTTCTATTGCTGAGGGAACAAAACATGCGCCCCCTACAAGTTAGCTGAACGTCTTCAGCCTCTGAAAGCTTTGTGTTGCTGTATCTGTGCTGCAGCATGGGAAAACAACTCCTGAGCAACAGCCCTACGCTGGATCCAGCATCTCTGGGACGCAAAGAGCCGTGCGAGGTTGTGATGGATACGCACGGCACAGTATTTCTCTTCGCAGCTTCTCCTAACAAAGGGAGCAAGCTCCTTTTATTACCTCGTCCATGCTTCTACATATGTGTCTTTTGCTTATGGGACAAGACCCTGCTCACACACATAAGTCTTTCTACATCACTCAGTATCTACAAGGCCAATTGGCAAGCAAGCAGAGCTTCCCCTTTTCTCACCCAGGTGCCTCAATTCTTGCCTCTTCTGGCCCCCTCTCTTATTCAGTTTCCATGGCACCTGGTTCCTCTTCACCAGCTAGCAGCATTCCTCAGCTATGATGTCTTAGGCCTGGAGCAGTGTCCATTGTCTTATGCTCGACAGCAAGGCTGTAGGATCACTAGACAAAATGGAAACGCAGTGCAGTTTTTGTAGCATGTGAGTGAGTCACTGCGACCAGCCCCTGCATGAGCACAGTGGGGCTGTACACTGTTGGCAGCCCCAGGGAGTGAACGGAGGAACCACAACGGAATTTGGATGGGTGTGTGGCTGGCCCCTGGCAGAAACGAGCCTCCAAGTCCCAGCGTGTGATGTTCCTCACTCCAAAACCTGATTAGTTTCTACCGTCCTGAGAAGTTCCCATCATGGCTCCTCCCTGCTACTACAAGCAGCCCTTTACTCCCACCTTCAATCACTTTTTTATTCACACAAGATCCTTTCCTGTTGTACCACGGCTGTCTGAGGTCCTCAGAGACAAGCCCTTTTATGAAAACCCATGTGGAAAACACCAGCTTAGATTTTCCCCTGGTGTTTTCTGGCCTGGTGAATCTTTCAGATGTCTCCAGAGGATTTTTGCAATACAACTCACCTCAGTTCACCACACCCACACTGACTTCTCCCCAGCATAGTAAATGTACTGATGCATTCCCAGATCTGACTTCCTCACACATTTCCTACTCCCATGGCTGGTGCAGATGCCATCCTTAACAACCTACAGCGTCAGGGTGTCACCAGGCAGAAAGAGCTGGCTGTCTCCTTCAGGTCTTGGGTGATCAGGAAGATTTTGAAGTGGGAGGTTATGCTCCACTGTTAATAAATAATTTGCTCACGCTTGTTCTTCGCCTGCATGTTGCACAAACCACCTTGACCACCCCCTCACAGAGGGGCTCTGGCTTTCCTCACCACCTCCAGGGTAAGCGAAGAATTAATGAAGAATTAAACCTTCCTGCATGACCTCCTCTTCTCTGAGTGCTTCTTTTGGCTTCAAATCAAAGACCCCGCCAGTCCTCTGGCAGATGGGCAGACTCCATGCCCGTAGGGCCTCCAAAGACAAATGGACAATTCGTTCGGATGCTTTTTGCAAATTGTTCTTCAACCCCCTGCCCTGCTTCCAGTGCTTCCTTTGTTTAAGCTACCAGACCTTCTGCCTTCCCCAGTTGGGAGCATCTTCATATTCTCAAAAAGAAAACTGAATTTTCCATTTCTTCTAAGAATCCTTCCTGTCTGCTGCTTAGTCCTGACAGCTTCCTGATCCTATTCAAGTCCTTGCTGAGAAGCAGGTGTGTGCTGCATCTCCACACCAGTGACCACCAGCAGCCTCTCCTTCGTCTGGGAGGATCTGACTCTCCTGGCTCCTCCTCAGGGTCTGCCTTCTACCAAGGTCTTATTCCCCAGTTCCCCATTTTCAGCTCAGTGTGATGCTGGAGACTTGCCTGGCTGCTGTTGCTCTTGCAAAGACATTTCAAGCACGTTGTGTTACGCCAGACAGAAGCTCAGAGGTGGCAGTCAGGGGAAGATGATGTGCTCTGGCTCATTTATCCTCTGAAGGTTCCTTCATACAGCGATCTTTGAATGGGCTGACATCACAGTCTCTTAGGCATCCCTGGAGCCACACAAGGGTGGCTGAAGCCTCCAGTAACTGTTGTAGACAAAAGACAAGGCAAGGACTTCAAGTTCTTGTCTCACATAGCCTGTCTCAGGATAACAGTCCCCTGCAAAGGCAAGAAGAAAGAGGCCACTTGCTCCCTCTGCTTTTGCACGGAGCTGTCAGAGCCAGCAGAAGGACAGGGGTGAAACCTACAGCTGGGAGGAGGAGGAGAAGAACTGGGAGGCCGAGTGAAGACACTCACCCTGGGCAGGGGCGCCCCATTGACATAGAGTTCCACAGGGACTGGAGTAGTTCTTACAACCCAATAGATTATTTCACTGCCACTTTAAGGTCTCTGTGTTCTTATGAACCTGGTGGCTGAGGCTGGGGAACACCTCTAGCAGTTACACATACGGGTGTGCTACATGATAAACAGGAACCTGTGGCTGAGCGCTATGGTCCTTCTCAGAGGTTCTGAATCAGCAACGCAGCCCGCTCAAGATGTCAGAGAGATGTAGGCAAAGCTAAGTTTTGTTGCCCATAGGTTGAGGGGCTAACGCTCAGCTGGAGCCAGATAGCCCCTGCAGCTCCAGGGGAGGAGGAGGAGGCTGAGGAGGTGGCAGCAGCAGGTCTGGCTGCAAGGAGGAAGAGAGACAGGGATCAGCTTGAGGTCTGGCGAGCTGCCATGGCTGGGCTGGGAGCATGTCCCTGCCCTGTGGCCACTGGCTAAGCCCTCAGCGGGGACTGTCACTTCAGCAGACTTGTGCCCTTAGCATGTCTTGAGCCAGCCCTAATAACTGGTATTAGAAGAAAGCCAGTGCCTGAGGGCAGCTTAACGAGATCCGACAGCTAAGCAATCCCTCTGCAGAGGCAGCAGGTGTCTCCTCAGGCTTGCAGAGCTTCTCCTGAGGCTGAAGGTGAAATGAGTGGTCCAGCAGAGACAAGCTAGGCTGCAGCATTCTGTGTTGTTTAGAAGCACTCTCAGTCATCTTCTTTCTCCCACACCTTTTTTTTCCCTTTGTTTGCTCCCACTGTAATAATGAGATCGTCCTTCACTAAATTCAAGGTGTACTGGCATGGGAGGTGATGTTGCTGTTGATGGCAGGTGACACTACTTCCCTTGGGCAAAATTCCCTTTCACTGCAGCTGGATTTGAAGTAAGGATCAGCAACACTGAGTCAGTGGAATTGTCTTCTCCGTTAAGACCATCAGCAAGGCTTCCACTGCTGGCAGGTCTTCCACTAAGTCCCCACAGCGTCCTCGCAGGAGCGCTCACACAGAAGGGGGAGGTACAAGCTAGGGCTGCTCTTTTCCTGAGGACAAACCACCTCTGTTGGGTTATTTCCACTACATAAGAAGAGTCAACTTTGCCATGAGCTGAATGAGATTCAGACACTGCTTCTGGAAGCGCCTTTGAGAACATTTGACTTGCAGCCAGCTGTACTGAGCTTTAATTGTGTGATAGCAGTTGCACTAACGACACCTTTGGGGTAAACTCTCTTCCTTGGGTGTTTCTCTGGCATCACACGTCCTTTAGAAGGACTTGACTGTGGGGGCTACAGATCCTTGTCCACCTAAAGCAGACCTGTGAGTGTCTGGAACTACTGGAAACACAGACCTCATCCAGAAGCTGCAGGAGTTTTGAAAATGCTGCTCTTTTTGCTCTCATGTGAGCCAGGCTTTCAAAATGCGCGTTAGCGGTGGAGACGGGAGCACTCCTCCTTCCTACCCCTGCTATTTCTTTGGCCAAATGAGATTCCAGAACAGGGCAGCTGGGTCACCACTCCCTGTGGGGGTGATCCGACTCTGTTTGATGTGGCCAGAAGAGCCTTAGAAGGTTTCTCTCAGCCTCTTTGGTGCATCTAGGAATTTCATCTCTCCTATCTGCTCCTAGCTTTAATTCCACAAGAAAAACAAAGTGCTGAGAGGGTAAAACACCGTAATAGAGTGCTAATGGCCACAGCTCCTCTTTCTTCTGCTGGACACGTCCTGCAAACCACTGAGGTTCTTTTCTCAATTGGTGGCCAGTGTTAGCAAACTAGTGACCACATCACACTGAGACCCAAAGGGACAGTGGTTGGATGGGGTAGGGACAACATCCCGCATGAGGTCTTTGCGTGGTGCATGGGTTTTGTTGAAGAACCCGTACATGTTGGTGTGACCAGACCGCCTCCCAGGTTGGGAAGATCACTGAATCACAGGCTGGTTTGGGTTTGAAGAGACCTCAGAGATCATTTCAGTTCCACAGACATGACACCATGTTGCCCCATCCAACCCGGCCTTGCAACGACAGATCGAGGCACCATCTGGTGAGTTCAGAGGGAACAAACACAACTTTGGATGCACGTGAGGGAGGAGAGAGGCAGCTCCCGGCACCACGAGCATTGGGCAACGTGTGCTGGGGGAGAAGAGCAGAGGCAGGAGGTTCACTGAGGGGGGATTGATCAAGGCAGGCTAAGGGCGGGGCAAAGACAAGGCAAGCGGCGAGGCCAGGGCAAGCAGATGGGGTCAGGGCAGGCAGAGTGAGGGTGGTCACTGAAAGCCGGGGAGGTGTCAGGGTAGTGGAATGAGCCACGACAGGCAGAAGAGGGAGTTCGGGCACCAGATGAAGAAGGCTCAGCGCAGGCAGCAGTGGGGGTCAGGGAAATCGTGGGGGCGTGTCAGGGCAGGCAGCGGGTGTGGGCCGGCTCCAGTACCGCCCCGGCCCCCGCCGGCTTCCAGCAGCCACCGCCCCCCGCCGCCTCCGCCCCGCCGGAGCAGCGGTTCTGCCCCTCCCGCCCTCCCGGCCCCGGCGGAGGCGGAGCGGCTGCACCTGCCGGAGGAGCGGGACCGGGGCCGGGCGCGGGGGAAGCGATGCCGGCATCCAAGGCGGCGGGGCTGGACGTGCCCGGGATGGAGAGCGGCGGCCCCCGCCCACACACAGGTACGACCCGAGGGCAGGGGATGTCGCGCGTCCTCCCAGGTCTTTTCCCCCCTCCCAGGGCAGGGTGTCGGGCAGGGATTCATCCAGCAGCCTAGAGCCAGTCCCCACCCCGAGGCAGAGCCCTTGCGAGGCCCTCGGTCGGGTCAGCGGGGCTGGGAGCGGACTGGTAGGGCTCGAAGGAGCAGCCCGGGGCTGCTTCCAGCCCGTTGGAATCTGCTGCTCGCCCAGGAGAAATCTTCATCCCCAAGGCAGCGGCGGTCTGAGGATAACGCTGAGGAGCGGGTAAGAGACCAGGCAACACTCTTCTGCTTCCTCTTCTCTCTCTCCCCTCCGGTTTCGATACTCAGTTTGCTCACAGATGTCAGAACATCCTCCCGAATCCTCCGGTACAGCCGCTGCTGTGTCCCCTCCACAACCCTGGTGTCCTGAAACCCGGAGAGCGCTGCTTCTCCTCCTCCTCCTCAGTCCGTCCCCGCCGTTTAATTCGCTCCAGCAGACTTCACCAACGACCTGGTCTTATCGTGCTGATCGAAACCAGCCAAGTGTTCGGGCGAGCGGTGCAGCAGTGCCTCAGGCTGCGGCCACCCGAGGCGCTCAGCTGTGCATTGCATTTGCATTTAGTCCAGCAGCTCGTTCTTGAAAATGCCACGCAGGGCAACCTACAGAGAGAACTGGCCACCCAAACCCTAGCGCAGAACCTCTTACTCTGGTGCGACGCTACCGCTGTTGATCTATTGACGTTTTTCCTTTTGTAAAATCGTGTTGGTTTGGCTGATTTTGTTTGTTGTGTTGAGTTGTCTTCTGGGGCTGGGTTTGCCCACAATGAACAGGAGGTTTGGGAGCAGTGCATCCGGTCTTCTAACTGGTTCTGCTCCTGCCAAGGCTAATGTAGATCTGTGGCAAAACTCCCAGAAATGTGGGATTCACAAAAAAATCAAATAATTCAGCACTGAGCGTAGAAATCCATTGTCAGTTAATCCCTTGGACATTGACAAACCTGTTTTCTCTCAGCCTTGTCTCCAACCAGAATAGCAAATGCCTCTTTTTTCCCAAACCAACTGCACCAGACCCATGGAGCACGAGTCCAATGTGGGGTGCTGAGCTGGAGCACAAAGGGAGAGGATGTGCAGGATCAGAGCATGGTTGTGACTGCACATCACTCCTGCACTTGTGGTAGGACCAACAGAGATGCTTTGGCACAGGCCATTGCTCGTGCTTCCCTGTCCCTTTCTCCTATTTCATGGAGGTGCCTTAACCCTCTGGGCAGGGTATTCAAAACCCTGTGGTGAATAGCCCTTGGTTACTGTAAATGGCAGTGGAGTTTGGTGGACACGCAGTGGCTCAGACAGCTAAAGGCACGACTGCTCATGTCCTTTAAATGAAACTTTCCTTTTGGATGCTCAGTTTGAATGTGGCTGTTGTTTGCACAGCACTACGTGCCAGAGAAGCAACCTCCAGGGAAAAAAGCTGATGACAACTGCCATGGACATTATCATGTTATTACTGGTGATCATTCTCCATGTAGCTTTGACCAAGGGCCCCCCTTGTAGAACTTCTATGTGCTAACAAAGCATGGCACAGATTAACTCCCTCAACTGTTCCTGTTGCACAGGATGAACGAACCAAGAAGCGTGGCAACGTTTCCACTGCAGTTAATGTTTGAGCAAGAGAGAAGTTAAATTTCCTCAGCACAGCCTGGTGCCCGTAGCTCTGGGAGGGTCTTACAGCTTCCTGAAACACGTCAGTGAAGTTCATCCACCCTCTGCTTTGCCTGAGGATTGGTTTCTCTCTCACCTTGAGCAGCTGAGTGGGACAACCCAAGCTCAGGGAGGTTCATCAATGTCCTTGCAAAAGGAGCTGTGAGAGCCTGACTTACTCCTTGGGATAGGGGTGCATTGCTCATGTATTCCGCATATTGGAAGGGCAAATGTGCAGAGCAGGAGCCTGGGGTAGGGGAAGAGTGTAGCAAACATTATGAAGCAGAGAAGCAGCTTTCTTCCGTTCAGCCTTTACCATTTGGCAATGCTGCAGATGCTTTTGCATGTTCTGTATTGTGCTGTGCTGGTTCTGCTGTCACAGCAGTGTTACAGCGTTACGGCCTCTCTCAGTGGTTTGTGTGGACAGATACTCATTGGCCATCTCTTCCCAGGGTCATTATGGTGTCTAGCAAAGCCTCTGAAATCCTGAAACACTCATGTTGGTGGTGTTCCAAGCACTTTCCTGATGGCAGGAAACTGGTTGCTGTTGTCAGCCCAGCTGCTGCACTGCCAGTGAGGTGCTGGTGCCTCTGAAGCTGCTCAGATTACACTGGGGGACTTTGGAACAAGAAAAAGAGAAGTGAAGGTGTATCATTAATTTCAGTCTCCACGTTGCTGAAGCTGGGGACTCTGCTCATTTTTTAGCCTGTTTTTAGGCTGGGGAAGGAAACATCCTAAAGTCCCATTTCCACAGAGCAGACCATGACACAGCTTGGAATATAGAGGCTTGTGGTTCCTCCAGGGCTATTTCTCCTTTCTTCTTCTCCCATGAGATCAAAGTGGAGGTAAAAGAAGAGACATTTGCAGCATTTTCAGCTACGGGTTTTATCTCCTGTTCTGCAGCTTGCTAGCCCTTGTCATTCTGCGCTTGCACCAGGATCTGCTACTGCTCTGAGGGAAGGATCTTTGTGCTTGTCATAAAAGCTCTAGAAAAGTACAAAGTAAGGAAGGAAAAGAGTTGTTAGGTCTTCTGGCACAGTCCTCGCTGGTGCAACGTTGTTCCCTGTGGTACTCTCCAACGCTCTGTTCTAGCTACTCTTCACTTACCCAGGTTATAGAGATGAATGATGCCCAGGCTTCAGCACTTCAGCTGGGGAATCAAGTGAGCTGAACCTTTAGAACTGAAAGCACTGATCTTTCAAAACTCAAACGTCAGCCTCAAAACACAGAGAGAAAACAACTGAAACAACAGCTGATAGCCCAGCTCTTTCAGGGTCTGTCATAACCAGCAACATGGTCCACTCTGAAGGACCTAAATGCTGCTGTCTAGGCTGTTCCACAGTGGCTGAGCCAGGAGGTCTGTGGACCTTTCCTGGGAGAAAACGAAGCCTGCCAGAGCACATCTGCAACTCTAAAGCAGGATTTCAGCTGTGCTGGATCTAGCATTGCTTGTTTGCTGCAGTTCTGACTGCCGCGGGCGTTTTGCTCGTCTCGCCCTACACAGTCTTGCCTTCGGTACTTGACGGAGCCGAGCCGGCGCGTGGGACAGTTGACAGTTCCCACCGAGGCGTTTCGTCGATGGGCTGCCTGTCCGACGCAGGCGCAGCTGAGCAGGCACGTTGTCCCGAGAAGCAGCGTGGACTAGCTGGTGGGCCCCGAGGTTGACAGAGGTTTTGCAATCTTGCTGTATGTCTGCCTCTTTCACTTTTTGTTTTGCTAAGATGGCAGCAAGCAATGCGCAGGTTGCAGAATGAGCAAGTGCTCACCAGCATACATGAATCCCTGTATCTGCTGAGGGTCCTGCAGGTAGGGTTGAGTTGATGTGGGCTTTTGCCAGCAGAGCAGAGTCGCTGTGTTGGGTGCAGAGGTGCTGGCCCAACAGCCCCAGGCTTCTCAGGGAGACAGTGCTGGCATCAGCACGGCTCCATCAGGGGAACCTGAAGCAGCAGCAGATGATGCAAACACTCATAGGGGTAGAGGACGGGTTAACTGCGTGTTTCTCCTTTAATGGAGCTGGAAGTGAGTATTAAGTTATTCTTTGTGGGGTGAAACAAAGCCAGTGCTGCTCCCAAGTACAAGTCACCTAAGCCAAGGGTCTTTGATTGGGAGTGATTTTTGAGAAGCAGTGAAATGGGGACAGAAGACAGGTTAGGTGAAGGCGAAGAGATGTTGTACAAAAACCTGAGTGTTTGGGACAATGTTTTGGGCTGGGGTGGCTAAAGGTGTAGCATGGGGTGCGTTTTGTGTCTGGTTCATTCCTGTGGGATCGTCTCTGGGTGACCCTGCTTTAGCAGGGGGGTTTGAACTGGATATCTGTCTCCAGAGGTCCCTTTCAACCCCTCCATGCTGTGATTCTGTGATTCGTCCTCTTCAGGAGAATACAGAAATAGAGAATGTGTGGGGAGGGAGAGAGAACACAGAAATACAGGCTGGGGTGAAGCTTTTCTCTCATTTTAAGTACAAGTCGGGGACTAGCCTTGCTTCTCCAAAAGCTGCCGGTGATTCAGCTGAATTATCTGACGCGTTTTCTCATACCTGGGCAGTACAGGAGAGCAAAAAACGTGGGGCTGCCACCCTTGGACCTACTTGCTTAAGCTACTTGTCATTCCGTGTCGAACTCACCTGCAGTCACTGACTTTTGTGATGGGAGGAAGTAAATATAATGGACCGGTTCCCTGTTCTGACTCTGGCACCCTCT
Organism: Phoeniculus purpureus; assembly: GCA_028565055.1. Classification (NCBI taxonomy): domain Eukaryota; kingdom Metazoa; phylum Chordata; class Aves; order Bucerotiformes; family Phoeniculidae; genus Phoeniculus; species Phoeniculus purpureus. Next base: position 18,140 of record JAOXOE010016031.1, read on the forward strand.
GTCAGTCCTGATGCCATCGCTCACCAACTCCTATGGGCAGGGAGGTGAGAGCAGATGTGTTTGTTGATGCAAACTGTTGATCATTGCTCCGCTCAAGTGGCTCCTGGCGGGATGCAGCATCGCTTCCACACACAGCTACAGGCCTGCAGGCTGCTGTTGGGTCCCTGGCCAGTCTCTGGGCTGCTGTCGGTGGGTAAAGCCCAGGAACAGAAAAGCCCAACCCAGCAGAAAAAAAAAAAGATAAGAAGAAAAATAAGAAGTGACAAAACCACAGAGAAGGGGCTTTTAAAGGATCTGGCTGTTGGTTTCTCAGTCTGTGGATGACTTCTATCACCACAATAAATCACGTGCTGTCGCTCCCTCGTTCAGACTGGTGTCTAAAGAAATCAGCTACTCACAGGAGTTAGTCCTTGCCGACGGTCGTGAGTTCAGCGGTGCCTTGAGCGGTTTTAACACAGGAACAGCTTCGGTTTGCTGTTGGGAAGACAAAGGAACTCCAGAAGCCCAACCAGGTGGGCTTTGTTTAACAGGACGGTTGGAGATTCTCCTAGAAAACTAAGAAACCTGCATTGCATGGTCCCACTTCAAGCAAGGACATAGATTCCAAGAGAAAGGGTTTAGCCATGTCTGTGCTCTGTACAAATGGGTGCTTCGCAAACGCGGTTCCCGTGTTTTGGGGCTGTTTGGTAACCACCAAGCAGCAAGGATTCATGGTGCACCTGAAATCCCACACCGGGTGTGAATCTTCTAATGCCAGAAGTGGGTTTGGCCGGCTCTGGGTGCTTTTGCTCAAACATGTCTTGGTCAAGGGAGTGCAGTGTTCCCCCCGGCAGCAGGGATTTCTGCCATACACAGAGGCTTTACTCAGTCTGGCAAACATCTCATAGAAGCAAGAGGCCACCAAGTGCATCATCTGGGGACATCTGCTCTTACTGGCAACGTTCCTCACCCTGATGTGTTTGCCCATCACTGTACACAAACCAGACCAGCAGCTGCTGCAGGCAGATAACCTTGTGCAGGGGCCAAACACAGCGCTGGGCTGAACCCTGTTTCTCCACGGTACCTGGCTTAGAGGCACAAGCAGCAGCCTTTGCCCCATCAGACTATCTGGTGCTGCATCCTGCATCCTTCCTCCATCTTTGGCTCCTAACAGATCGATGCTTTCCCTGCGGATGTAGGGGTGAGGATTTCTTTAGGCTTCTCCAGGGCTGGTTTTGCAATGAAGAGCTGAATTTCTGCCCCATCTAGTGCCAATGAAACAGACTACTGTTAAAAGCAGGAGGTGCCTGATGTCACCAGGGCATCATATTCAGACTCCTTTTTTCCACTGGGTGTGTTCAGATAATAATTTTCTATCCTTTGCTCTTTAATTCCTGAGATTAGCTCTGCTCAGCTCTCCTTTTTTGCGCCCTGGTGGCCCACATAGGACAGTCATTGGTGTAGTCAGTCTGCAGATCCAGAGCTTTACGGACAACAGTGCTGCTGGCTTTTCTCTATTTTCATTTCCTCATCTGCAAGGAGCAGTAAAATCTCGATCTTGCTCAGTAAAATGTTTGATTTTGGTGATTGTCAAGGAAAGCCCAAAAAGTGCGAGTTTCTCACTAACTGGGATTTCTCACTGGCTGGTTCAGTATCAAATGGATCCACTTAGGTGTTTAAAACAAACGTGAAAGAGGTCTGCTCTGTGGAGTAAAAGCCAAAAAGCTTGGTGGGGATCCTTAGTGCCCCTAAACCTTATCATAGGTGTCAGGAGGACGGAGCCAGGCTCTTCTCAATGTCATCTAGTGATAGGATAAGAGGTAATGGGTGTCAGCTGGGACAGAGGAGGATCCACATAAGTATCAGAAGGAAGTTCTTCACAGTGAGGGTCATAGAGCACTGGAAGGGGCTACCCAGGGGGGTTGTGGAGTCTCCTCCTCTGGAGATGTTTAAAACTAGCCTGGACGTGTTCCTGTGCAACTTGGTCTAGGTGCACAGACCCCCCTGCTCTGCAGGGGGATTTGACTAGATGATCTTTTGAGGTCACTTCCAGTCCCTAATATTCTGTGATAGGTGACAAGCCACAGAGCAGGAAACTCCTGACAATGAGCTCTTCTCTCAGGTCCATTGACAGGATGAGTGCTGGCAACTGGTTGGTGTTAGAGCTGGCAGGACAAGGTGGGAGTTTCGGTATTTTTCGTCTTTAGAGGGTGCAGAAGCCAGAGTGAGGTCCGTCAGAGCATCCAGAGCACGTTTGTTCACCTTGCGTTTCGTTCGCAATGATGGTTTCCCTTGCAGTCCTTATGCTGAGAAGTGCTTTGAGCACCGATCCAAGATAATGTCTTATCTCCACTATGGATGAGGCGAAGGTCTGGCTGACGAGGCTCACAAGCTGCTTGGCACCATCTGCAGGGACGTCACAGTCAACTGCACAGGTTTAATGAATGAGAGGTTACTGGTGAGCACTGGGGAAAAACAGTGGTGGAAGTACAAAGTGTAAAACTACAGACTTCCCCAGCTGTGCATTTCATGAAGGTCACATCCTTCAGCAAGGCTGTGCCTCACCAGATGTGTCTGAGGACAGAGGGGGACCTGGCAGCAGTGGGATGCTCCCAGCATTGCCTGGACAGGACAAAATGGAGATGGATCCAGACTCCTAACCTGCCAGTTTCAAATTCCGAGATAAGCTGATGGGTTCCTTTGTCTTGCTTCATGTTTCTCCCACTGCCGATTCTGCCTGGCATTCCCTGAGGCTGGGCTGACAGATCCTAGCGTAGCACTTGCATCTTGCTTTGGGTTTGAATCTCTCCGAAGACAGTGGATGCAGAGATGCATGTAGGAGGCTGAGGACTGTCTGTAGAAGCCAGTGATGATGTGTAACTGGTTACTTCTGTTCTCCTTGGTGTAAACACCAATGCTGCTTACGTAAGAAGCCGTGCTGACAGACTGCACAAAGTGGAGCATGGGCTGGCTCCCTCGCTGCCCAGTGGGGACCCACCTCTCTGGAGCAGGTTGCGTCCTGGTCAGATGACTTGCCCATTAGGTCTGTCTGCTCCAGGACATTGAGATACCTTCAGGATCTCAGCTGAACTGAAGGTGAAAAACCCCTTTTGAGTTATTCCTCTTAATTTCATTTGTTAGGATCGTTGTTTCACAAGTTGAGCCACAAACCCTCTGTTGTACAAGTATGTCATCTCTCTGTTTGAGAACAACAAAGAGGTGAGACCAACAGCAATACAAACTCCATTCACCAAGCAATCTGTCACCAAGCAACTGCTGGCAGCACTGCCATGGGTAATTTTTAATTGGGAACAGCTCGAGTTAAGGCATAATTCTGGTGTGCTTCACAGTGGGCAGAGAGAGGGTAGCTTAACTTACTTCTTGTGTTTCACGATGGAAATAATGGCTGAGATATAGACAGATTAATCCTTCCAATTTGCTTTAGGTTTCTTGGATTCTTTCTGTTCTCCAAAGTCATGCTTTTCAGAAGTGTCACAGCCTCTTTCTCCAGTTCTGTTGACAAACACAGTAATAAGGCACAGAGACCCCCTCTGTTCCTGCCTTGCTGGGGGCTTGATAAAATACCTCGTTTTTCACTTAGTTCTTACTTAGTTATTCCTACAAGAAGATAAATACTCTGCATTTCCTTTCTTGCTAGATTCAAGAATAAAATCTACCCATGAGAATAACCTGACTATGATGTAAATTGGCCCCAAAAATCAGTCATGAAGATGACAGTCCAGTGGCTGTAGAGAATGCTTTCTTAACAGGCTAAGAGATGTCAGAGCCATTTTACACCAAGCCTACACACTATTGGTGTTCGAGATAGGTGTGGATTGTGCACGTCGTCACCCACCCCTAGTGTGACACTCGAGTGATGGGTCACTTGGATTTTAAACACATTAAAATTGCTTGAAGCCCTCTACAATAGAATTGAGAGTAGAGCAAGATCTCAGGATCACAGAATCACGGAGTCATTTTGATTGGAAAAGGCCTTCAAGATCATCGAGTTCAAGAACTAGCCCAGCTGTCCCGTGGTCACCGCTAAACCCTGTCCCTAAGCTCCAGATCTCCACAACTGTAAAACACATCTAGGGATGGCAATTCCTTATCAGTGAGAGAATAAGCTGTTTAGGTCACGAGTGTTCAGTGGTGGTCTGTGAGGATGATCAGAAACTTGGTTTCCTCTTTAACAGTTTTAAAACTAGTTTTCAGTAGAAACTTGGAATGTTCTGTAGGGGTTATTTTCCTTTGTAAATGCTGAATTAAGGCAGACGTGAGACCCACTTATTGTCAATGTGTTACCTCTCTTTTCTGACAGATGTTGTCTGTAGGTACCTTCAAGCTTCACTGTCCACAGTTGCCCAAATCATTCCTCCATGTGACTAAACGGGGGGATCGCTGCCTGTGTGACTTTGTGTGACTTTGTAGGGTATCCAGGCTCTCAGAAACACTTTTCCAGTATCTCAGAAAGCAGTAAAATAATCATTCCACTGCTGCTGTGGGCTTTTGTTAGAAAAAGTTGAGGCAGGTCATTACTTGGGGACCCCAAGCAGTAGGAGGTCCCCAGAAGTCACTTTCTGGTGGCTGTGGCACAGCTGGGGACCTTGTCCGAGTTTCCCACTGCTTTTTTACTGCTGGGTTAGTGTCATGTTTAACACTAATTTCTTAAAAGGCTGCGCCAGGGTTGGAATTTTCTGGTGGGAGGACCAGCTCCCCCTGGTAGTCATTTGTTGCTGCCACACACTGTGCAGTTGAGACCCCAGCCCTGGCAGGATCCATGGCCAGCTCTGCAAGGAAGCAAAGGCACAGTCACACAGGGACCTTTGCCAGGGCCAGGTGGCTTCACTCACAAAAGATGATTCACTCCATCTGCTTTATTTCACACCTCACTTTTAGCTGCTTTTCTCTTGCTTGGTTGGCACAGTGAGCTTTTCCAAGAGCTGCTGTGCGAGGCTGCTGGAGACCGTGAGCCCTCTGCCTTCAGGGACACCAATCTCTCCAGCATGCTGCTGGAGGACAATAGACGTACAGAAATCATATTGGCGTGTTTGCCTTCCACACTGTTTGTAGGACCTAATGTTCTGCCTCTTCCCAGCATCAGGTTATGCCTGTGCATTTCAGCTGCATTAGAAAGCAAAAACAACAATGAACACAAAGGCTTGAGCTATGTGTGCACAAGGGAGTAGTCGGGTGGGTCACGCCACAGATTGCTCCCGTTCTGTACAAACCCTGACAACACGATTTCAGGTGATTATCGCTGCGGTCCAGAGCATTTTGAAATCCCGTTGGGCAATGATTTTGACTTTTTGGTGTCTCTTTTTATCACTATGGAAGGAGCACAGGGAGCGTTTGGTGGGCAGGTGCGCCCAGGTTGCTCCCTCATTGCTGTTCTCTTACCAGTGAAAGGTGATGGAACAATTTGTTCTAGAGGCTGTTTCCAGGCACATCAAGGACAGGAGGGTCATTAGGGACAGTCAG
>JAOXOE010016052.1:0-23599 GCA_028565055.1 Phoeniculus purpureus
TGAGGGAGCTGGGTCTCTTTAGCTTGGAGAAAAGGAGACTGAGGGGTGACCTCATTAATGTTTATAAATATGTGAAGTGTGGGTGTCTGGAGGATGGAGCCAGGCTCTTCTCAGTGTCATGTACTGATAGGACAAGCGGTAATGGGTGTAAGCTGGAACAGAGGAGGTTCCCCATAAATATGATAAGAAATGTCTTCCCAGTGAGGGTGACAGAGCACTGGAAGGGGATGCCCAGGGGGGTTGTGGAGTCTCCTTCTCCGGAGACGTTTAAAACCTGCCTGGATATATTCCTGTGCGACTTGGTCTAGGTGATCCTGCTGTGGTGTGGGGATTGGACTAGATGATCTTTTGAAGTCCTTTCCAACCCCTACCTAGTGTTTTGTGATTATGTGACACTGATTTGGCTACAAAATGAATGGGTTGTAATTATATTAGCTTCTCTATTCCACGTACACGTTGTTACACTCGCATCCACAAATTCCAGTACAGAAGCTCAAGGACTGGTACAAATCTTACAGAAGTAAACACTGATGTCCTCTGTTTTGCTTTAGTTGTGTTTCTGTTTGGAAGAAAAACACTGTGGAAATTATGTGTGGGGTTTTTTATATCTCATACCTGTTCTGAGTATTCCACTAAACACATAGGACCTCTGAATTTGAGAGATTTTTAAACTAGGCTTTTTATATATTTGAGTCCAAAATTTGAGTTCTGAATCTTAAAGTTGTCACCAAGAAGAAGATACAGAAAAACGCTGCCCATATCATCATACATGATTTTTAAGATGTGTTTCCACCGGCTACATGCAGTACTTTTGGCTGCAAGTGTCACTTTAGAGCCTGAAAAGAAGTCAGAACTCCCATCTGCAAAAGTCTATCTTCTCTCTGTGTATGCTGCTAGGCTTTAATTCAAAGCATGCTATCATTTAAGTGTTCTTGGAATTTTTGGAGTTGTGGATTTTTTGGCTTGTTTTTATTTGGGGTGGTTTTTTTTAAGTATGTCCATAGGAAATCTGCAATGCAAAAAAAACCCCCCAGCTTCCTGCCAGAACAAGAACCGTCTTAACATTGTTGTGTGAACATAACAGGTTTAGGCTGGAACAGAGCTCTCCTTTGTCGCAGGAAAGTCTTGGGAAAGATGAGCAAAGGCAGAAAGCTGTTCTTACGCAAAGCGACTCAGATATTGCAGGCTGGTGAGTGTACCACCAGAAGTCTATTGAGTCTGAATGCTTGTAAGCCGTGACAACCCTGGTGGGATGGGACAGTCCCTAAAAGTGGTGACATTAGGGACAGATGTTCCACAGTCTGCTATAGAGACACACTGCCAGTTTGCCCTTTCTTACTCATGGTCTTAAATGGTCAAGTAACATGTTATAGGTATCTGAAGAGAGAAGTAAGTACACCTTGGGCTTAGTTTTGTGGAGCTACTGGAAGCTGAGAAGAGATGGAGAGACTGATGCAGCTCCGTCCTTTATTTTTTTGAAACTCAGAACATTATTACTCAGACCTTGTCGCACAGTAGTAGAGACAAGATTAAAAATCAAAAGCAATGCATTAGTATAGTGATGTACTCCAAGGAGAATGTTCAGTGGGTGACATAAAAAAAACCTGTGTGTTTAGGTTATTTTAACGATAGGACTGTCAGCACTTATTTTAGTAGTTTGATTCAATTCTGTTTCCTACAAATTGAGAACACACGTATTACAATGTGAGTATACAAGTAGGTACTTAAACGATGTTTTCATTTTAAGCTCCTTTCATTTTGAATTAAATATAAATGAATGCTAAAAGATGACATTTCATACTAGACGAAGGCAAATCGTGTCGCAGGCTGGTTTTTGTTCCACATATTTTTTGATTACAGCTTTCACAGTTCAAAGGCTCGTGTTGGAGCTTTGATGTGGGGAAACCTGCTGCGTTGCCATGTCTGGCTGTGAGTCATAGCTGAGCACCTGTTAGTAAGCTGCAGGCAAAGATTACGTGTAAAGAAATAAAAAACCAGACGATTTCTTTTTCTTTTTGTGAAAGAGGCAACGATACGAACTCACCCTTCTAACAGCAGATGCGTAACTTGGGTATAGCAGGGGTTTGAGACGTAATTTTCCCCTCTGTGCCCGAGAGGCGGCGGCAAGGCCGCAGCTCCACCGGTACCAGCGCAGAGGGCGCTGCGCCACTGCAGTTCCCGCGCTGCCCCGTGCCTTCAGTGGGCGGGGGCGGGAGAGGCTGCGGCGGGTAGTGGGGCTGTGCGAGGTGTGAGTGCTCCAAGTCCTTACACCCGCAGCACTAGCTGCGTTTACACGAGTAAGAAATAAATACCATAAGGGCTGGTGGTTGGGCTCGGCGAGGCACTTGAGCACACAAAATTTTTTGCTTTGTGAGCACATGCCTCTAAACACTGACCAGCGCTGCGGGAACACGTATGACCCTGTGGACTTTTTCCTTTTTTTTTTTGTTCTTTTCTGCTCCCGTCCTCAGGGCAGGCTGTGTCTGGGGATGCCTTTCAGTCCTAACAGGCTATGAGGTAGTGCTGCCTGCCCATGAGCGGGACGGCGGGTTGTGAGCCTCTCCGCACTTCCCAAGCTCGTTCTGGAGAAGGGGAAGGAGAGCGGGAGGCCAACCAGGCTATTGTGCGGCGGCCTGGCAACAACGCCCAGCTCCCTTCGATAGCTCAGCTGGTAGAGCGGAGGACTGTAGAGGCACAGCCTGCGGGAATCCTTAGGTCGCTGGTTCGATTCCGGCTCGAAGGAGACGCTCGATTTTGTGCCGCCTGTGGGGGTTTGTCTTTGGTTTTTTTTAACCCGTCACGGGCCGCACGTTGCAGTGGCCGCTGGCGGGGTCTCACACGGGGAGGGGCGTTACAGCGGCGGAGACTCGCGCGCACAGCCACCCGCTCCCCTCGCTCCCGCTCCCCGCCCGTGGCGGGCTCGAGGCCCCGCCCACCGCCGGGGTCGCGTGCGGCGGCGACGGCCAATGGGGCGTCAGTCCGCGTGCGCAGATTCAAACGGCGGCTCGGGGGCAGCCTGGGCGCGAGATTCGGCGGCGCCTCCGAGCCCGGGTGGCAGCGGCGGGGCCGGGCCAGGGCGGGAAGGGAAGGAGAGGCACTGCTGGGGTCCGGCGAGGCGCTGACACAGAGAGGGGCGGAAAGGGGCCGCGGTACTGCTGGCAGGAGCCAGGCCGAGACGAGCCATGCCGGGCGTAGCGGGGGCCCGGCCGGGCCGGGGCTGAGGGAGGCCGCGGGGGGGGACACATCTTGGGGCACTGCTGGTAGTGCAGGCTGCCTGAGGAACGCTGCCTGCCCCGAGCCACCCGTGCCTCAGTCTGCCCCGCGCCCGCCCGCCCTGATAGAAGGAGCCGGGCAGGGGCTCGGGGCCGGCCCGGCCCCCCTTATGGTGCTCCTCGAGGATGGCGAAGAGACCGCGCAGGTGAGTGCGGCTACAGTCAGAGTTCGGCGCCTCCCGCTACCAGTTGCTCCTCCGGGACCCCGCCAAGACCTAGCCAGTTGCCCCCTGCCTTATCCCCTCACCCTATGTCACTGCTTCCCACTGCAGAGGTACCTGTCTCCCCCACCCGTGCCTGTTTCCCAGCGGCAGCTCTCGAGCCCATCCCGCTTCAGCTGTCTCCCTAGCGCCCTACCCAGCCCTGCCGCAGCTCACCAGGCATCTCCTCAGCTCCGCTTTGCTTTGCTCGCTGCGCCAGTCAGTAACGGCCGTGGTGTCTCTGCGGGAGCTGCTGCTGCTGCCCGATGCTTCTCGCTTACAGCCTCAGTGCTGTTGTGGGGCTGCTCAGTTAAAAGTTGATGTTCAGGCCCGCTGATCCTTCTGCTATGTCCTGTCTCTGATTTGGCGTGTCGTTTAATCGAGGATGCCCTGATCTAGGCTGAAACATTCCCGAGAGAGAATGTCTTCCTCAAATGCTTCAGCGGCAGCCCTAGGTGGTTTTGATACGTCTTTTGTTTTATTGATACGAAAATGGGTGTGTCTTTGCTTTGTGTTTGGAAGGTGGGTCTTGGAGAACTCTTGTGTTGCTGTAGTTCTTGGCCTAAATAGCAAATGAGTTTCTGAAAAGTATTTAATGAATTCCACATTTATATGTGAAAGAAGGATTAGGATTGAGAAAGGATATTGAGTGAGTTGTATTAGTGTGTGAGTTACCCTGGCATCTGCAGTTTGCAGATGACTGTATGCTTCTTGAAGTCTTGGTCAGAGCCCTGGAACCCTGATACTGTGTCAGGGTGAGATGATGATGGTGGTGTCTCTAAACCTTTGTCCTTGTAGTTACAAGTTCACAAGGAGGTGATTTTGAGAAAGTTAATCTAGGTGTAGGGTAAGCCACACACAGCTCCTGAAATGCTCTATTGTTCAAGGTCTCTCATTTGATGACATTTAGTAGGTGCCTTACAGTTTTGTGTAGTATTTTAGCATAGTTTTGTAACTGCAGAAGAATGGTCAAATGAGCTGTAACAACCCTGTGTTTGAAAATCTTTTTATTTTTAATGAAAAACTTCAGTAGTCCCAACCATTCATGTCTGTTTAGTTTACAATCTACTGGTGTACAAGTATAAACAAGACCAAAGACTAAATGGTTATTCATGTAGAATGAAGGTGCAGGAGAGGTTAGTGCCAGTTTGGCTGTGGGACATGTATGCCACTGGAGAACTCCAGCTGTGGGGCTCATGAACACCAGTGAGGGGTCCCGTTTCCTAGTGCTGGTGCTCTCATCAGAATTGCTGCCATGAATGCGGAGCCCTTCTCTTTTCCAAAATTCTCAGTTTAAGACCCTACTCCTGGACCTGTTTGCAGAGAGTGAGGCGGTTGTGTTGAGAAAGGGCTTAACTGCAAGGGTAAATCTTAGTTATGAGGAAACTGTAAGGCTTTGTGGTATGAAATAGGATCATAATTCCAAAATATTTTCCTTAGAGTACCAAGATATACTCCTGTGGTTTCTTGAGAGCCTCTGGATATGGAGCAGGGTGGGAGTGGGGGATGAGAAACCTGTGAGTTTAAATCCAGTTTTCTTAAGTCTTACGCTACTTAATGCAAAATTCTTACAATCAATAAGTTTGCAGCTTATTTTTGTGTTAAGTACTGTGGAAAAAGTTGCTCTAGCTCTTTAGTCTAACTTGTTGCCTTGTGTTTCCCTGGCTCCAAACTTTTGATAGGCTTATGTGTTGCTGTTCTTGCTGCATCATGGAGCTAAGCAGAGTGAGTCCTGCTGTAGTGTAGCATGCAGTAGTGCTGTTAAACATGCTGGGTCTGCAGAAGGCAGATATGTGCTGTCCTGTGCTAGTGCTTTCCCGTCAGTGCTGCTCTTCTTGAATGGTCCTGTACTGTGTTAGCCACAGAGAGCATGCTGTCCGCAGGATGTAGCACATACATGGGAATGGTTGGTCATTGCCCTGGAAAATAAGGTAGAGCTTTGCTATCTGACGAGCTCTTGGGATACCAGCATTGGTTAATTCCATTACTGGGAATTGAAAAATGGAAGTAATTTTCAAGACTGAGCAGAACTAATGAATTTAGTTTTGAACACAAATCTACTATATCATGCTTTATACCAATAATAAAATGGAGACCCATTAAGGCTCCAGCACGAGACTGCTTTTATGTAAAGCTGTGCATTTGGAAGAGAGCTCCTGCTTTGTGCCTTTGCTTTAACTAGTGCAGCAGAACTGCTTGTCTTGTTTAGGCAAAGGTTTCCACAAGTGTTTGGATTTATGCTGTGTCAGATGAGTCACAGACACAGAAGCTGAAGTGATGTTTCCATAAAGCATTTCCTGGTGCTGCTTATTGGTCAGACATTGTTTCTGAGGTTGTGAAGCATGAGTTTCTCCGGCAGATGGAGCGGGATCCTCGCAAAATCAGAGCTTTTTACCTGCCTTTCTGCCCCTCTGGCTTACATACGAGAGTCAGGCTGGTGGGAGTAGTTCTGCTTTCAAAGATTTATGTCTAAGTTCTGTGACACTGAGGCAGCACTTTTATTTAAGCTAGGAGCCTGCTTAAAATCTATTGATGCTAAAGTGTTTGTTGCTTGAGTTATGGAAGTGGAACATGACTGTATTTTGCAGACCAGCAACTACTGTCTTCTAACCTCATTTGTGCGAAATAAAGACTCATAAATTTGTTACAAAGGCATTGTCTTAAACAATAGCTTTTGCTTCAAATTTTGGTCCTCACTCAGAAAGATTTATCTGCCCATAATATGGCCTTGAAATTAAGATGAGTTCTGTTCCTTTGACGTGGTGCCCATAGTCTGCTGCTGGAGGCAGGTCTTCATGCAAATTCCAGATGTCATTTTAGAACCATATGTAAAGCAAATTGCCAAAAAGCCACAAGTAGTTAGAAAAAAACAAGTTACTCAGTGTTATTTTTAAACCGTTTCTGTATCTTCACTCTTCTGCTGTCCTCTGCAGTGAGGAAGAAGATGATATTCAATATGCAGATCATGACTATGAAGCACCACAGCAGAAGGCTTTGAAGAAGATTTGTAACAAAGTGAAGTGGACGCGTGATGAGGTAACACTTTTTTGAGAGATTTGCTTTCATAACTCTCTGATATCAGTCGCACACAAAGTATGTTATTTAATATCATATTGGGATGTACCATTAGCATTCATTGGCTGAGGTAATGTCTCAACAGGATGAAAGGCTGAAGAAGCTGGTGGAACAAAATGGTACAGATGATTGGGCTTTCATTGCTAGTCATCTACAAGTAAGTTAATCACACAGTGTCTGCTTGTCTTTAACTTGAACATACTGTGAACAATGAAATTGTCATTCGTGGTGTCCCAGTGTTATAAAAATGTACTGAGGCAAACCCTTATCTGCATGTTTGTAAGGACTGGGCCAACTACCTTGAGAATCCCAAACTTTCTTATAAATAGCTTTTAGGGAGACTGAGTGAAAACTTACTTCTTTCATATCTGGGAACAATATTTCAAAAGAACCTTAGTTAAGCTACAGAAAAGCATCATCTGTCCTGAGCAGAAAAAACAACGTTGTTTAATTAGTGTGTGATAGCGAAGCTTGATTATAAAAGTGTTTTCTGTAATGGTGTAGGAAAGATGGGAATATAGTTGTCTGCGATCTAGAAAAGTTTATCTAAAACAAAAAAGTATGTCCTTTAAAGATGTCTTTCCTGATAGAGGTTATAGGCAATGTCAGAAGCATGTAATTTGTAAAGCTCAGAGGTGTGGGGAAATAAGAGCAGTAGTTCTAAGGTCTTGTTCAAAGAGGAGCATGTTCTGAATTTTATTCATAAGTAAGAGCATTGACGTTGTTAGGTTAGAGCTCTGTGCAAAGCTGTTTTTTATGCAGTAAGTTTTACAAGCAATTAGAAGAAGAAATTCTAAGGGAGAATTATGCTTAGAACAAAGTTTTGAATAACTTGTAAAAAATATTAGCTTATTTCGAAACTAATATCTACAGTTCTGTGTATTCAAGGGTTTAACAGTTAACTGGTCTTCTAAAACTATTTCAGAATCGTTCAGATTTCCAGTGTCAGCACCGATGGCAGAAGGTACTAAACCCAGAACTGATTAAAGGTCCCTGGACTAAAGAAGAAGATCAGAGGGTAATAAAAACTAATTGATACTGTACTCTTTTACTGTAATAAGCTTGACACGTGACTGCTAAGAATGTGTACTTTTCCTTGGGCTTAATTGCCGCAAAGATGATGTCCGATGTAGATAATATAATTATCTACATCACAAGATGTAGATGGGGGGTGGGGAAAGCAGCTCCCCAAGAAGTAGGTGGAATATCTGGTCTGCACAAGTGTTTAATTTCCCTTTGCTCAGATTGGTGCCTGAACTACTCTAGCTTACCAAGCAGAGAAGATCTTTTCACAGCATCAGAGATCAAGGGTCTCATTTATGTCTTTTGTTCCTCAAACCCACCACATTTAAAGGAGTTGGGAATAAGGGAAATTATTTTGTACTGTACTGCTGAAGAGCTAGAGCTGTCAAGTATGGTATGTGTAAAAACACATAGAAATGGGATGGAAGCTGGGCATAGAGACATAGGGGTTTTTTCATACATGGGGAAAAAAAGTCAAACCAACCATCTTTATCAGCTTCTTTGGTCTTTCCTAACACTGGCTTATGCAATGAGTGACAGAAATGAAACTTCCTAATGAGTGTTTCCATCATGTATATTTATATTGTAAACACCATTGAATTCGTAGTTAATAAGCAATTTTTTTTATTTCTTGAAGAGTGTTTAAAACACCAGGTCATTGTCTGCCTCGTTATGCTTAGTACCATACCAAGCTATTAGCAGCTTGCTCTAAATAAAAGTTTGTCATCATTCTCAGCCTTTGATTAGCAAAGTTAGGCTTTGGGGTTATAACGTGCTTTTGTCTCTGCTCCAGGTTATTGAATTAGTTCAGAAATATGGTCCAAAGCGCTGGTCTCTGATTGCAAAACACCTGAAGGGAAGAATAGGCAAGCAGTGCAGAGAGAGATGGCATAACCACCTCAACCCTGAGGTAAAGAAGTCTTCGTGGACAGAAGAGGAGGACAAAATAATCTATGAAGCTCACAAACGTCTGGGAAACCGATGGGCTGAAATAGCGAAGCTTCTTCCTGGAAGGTGCTTTTCAACTCTATTTGTGTTAAATCCTGGAGTATGGAATGTAGTTGTCACACTGCTCTTTCCAGTGTAACTTGCTAGTCAGAGAGCATTAGTTAAAACTCCTGTCGCAGCATCTTTATTTTTGTAGATGCTGAAATTTTTCAATATTTTGTATTTGATTATGTATGCTTAAAAAGCTGTAAAACCTTAAAAAGCAATAAAAAACTACTAATGCTCTGCAGATTCCTTCATAAATCCTTCTAGTGATGCAGGAAAAAAACTGTAGTAGAGCTGAAGAGAGTATAACATTTCTTGTTATCAGGACATTCAAAAAGAAGTCTCAGTAACCTTCACAAATACACACTTAGGAGTCCTGTATTGCAAACTTGTTGGTTACCACGTAGTCTCTAAGTTAATTAATTGTATGCATTGTTCTCCTTTTATACCTCAATGAGACCCTTGAGGTATAATTGCCAACTTAGATGCTTATGGAAAACAAAGTTTTAGTGTATAAAGATTTTAATGATTTCTTTTTTTTTAACCTTGTACTGCTAATTGAGACTCACTGTGAAGCTTTCCCCCTCTGAATTCAGTCTGCTCAGGATGTGACTGTCTGAACATACCTAAGGGATGTCAGGACTTGCTGTGTTGGGAGAGTGAGCCCTTAGAGAGGCATGTTTAAAAATTTGACATTTTAAATAAGGACACAATGCACGAATCACAGGGAACACCTTAGAGAAATGACTCGCATCTTAGGATAGTTTCAGATGGAAGATGAGTCTGTAAGGACAGATGTATTCCTATTCACAAACTTATTTGTTGAAAATAAATCCAAGATGAGACTCTCAGCTAAGGATTGAATTCTAGAGCCAGAGAATTTGTAGAGTCTAAAGCTAGTGGGTTGAATCTGTGATAGCAGCCAGAGTCAAGACTTTCAAGACTTTCAGGCTTTCTCATAATTATGCCAAAACCCTGCTCACAATAGATCTTTCAGTCCAGGCTGCTGGAGCTTCCTGGATTTGTGGCTTCAGATTAACCTGCTGTACAAACCCTGTAAATTATATTGTACTTCAAAGTTGAAGATACGGAAACCAGTCACTCTTGTACACTTTCATTTTAGGACTGATAATTCTATTAAAAATCACTGGAATTCAACGATGCGAAGAAAGGTGGAACAGGAAGGATACCTACAAGAGGCTATAAAATCTGAAAGAGCTAGCTCATCCACACTTCAGCCCCAAGCATGTCTGACCATGAATGACTTGCACACTCAGAATCAATTTTACATACCTGTTCAGACACCCGTAAGTTCAAAATCCAGATAATTTGTTTGTTTGTTTGTAAGAAACTGGAAGTATAGAGGTCTGTGGATTTTAGGAGATTAGAATTTGTAAACCGTATTAAATAGTTTGTGCACTAGAGTTAATTTAATGACTTCCTTTAGAGTATGTAAAATTATTTCTGTCTTTTTAGATTCCAGCATACCAGTATGCCTCACAAGGAAGCAGCTGTTTAGAACATGCTTCAGCTTCTTCCAACTTAGCTCAGGTAAATTGCTAATGGGTGTTGTAAATGCAGAGAATATGCTGAGTATTACTCTGTAAAATGAAGAGTTTAAAAACCTGTATCCTCAAAATGCATTTTCGTTTTACTTGCATTTCTGTAAGTGTTCCTCAGTTTACTTGGCAGTTGTAGGTAGGAAAAAGAAACTGAATTTATACTTTCCAGAAACACAGTGGTTTTACTTATTTCTGACAGAAGTGTGCCTTAAAACGGTCTGTTGGTTAAATCCTCAGGTTACAATATTGAGCTGTTAGTATTGCCTGACTTCTGAAGAGATGTAAAGGCAAGATTTGGCTACTTTATGTGATAAAAACAACTCTCTCTGAAAGACTCTGTTCCAATAGTGTACTGTGACTTATGGCTGCACCTTTTTGTTATCACAAGGGTTTAGCTTTTTTCTGACTGATAAAATTCTGTCAATCAGTGAAGATGCTCTTTTGCAGCATTCTAGTGCTGAAGTATTGAGAGATTTTTAAAAATAAAATTGGATATATTTATGTTATGACAAAGCTGTTGATACTCTGGATTGCCTTACACAGAAAAGGATAAGCTGGGGAATAGTTTTGAAAATCATGCCGTGTACCGTCACCTGTATTTACAGCAATAATAGGAAGTTCAAAGTAGGTTAAAAACTAAGCAACCCAGTTAGTTAATTTTCTGATAGTGGTAGGATTGCTTGTGTAGATACTGGCAACAAATGCTGATTTAAAACACTTTCTTACATGCTTAGTGAGGATAGTTAACTCAATTATAGAGAGCATGTGAAAACACAAATACTTCTACCAAGGTGGAAAATAGTAACAGATTCTTTCTTAAATTTTTCAGCCGTCATTTATTGATGATGATCCTGATAAAGAAAAGAAAATAAAGGAACTTGAATTGCTACTTATGTCAGCAGAGAATGAAATCAGAAGAAAACGAGTGTCTCCTGTAAGGACCATAACTTTCTGTAAACAATTCAAT
Source organism: Phoeniculus purpureus (assembly GCA_028565055.1). Classification (NCBI taxonomy): domain Eukaryota; kingdom Metazoa; phylum Chordata; class Aves; order Bucerotiformes; family Phoeniculidae; genus Phoeniculus; species Phoeniculus purpureus. The sequence continues at coordinate 11,093 of JAOXOE010016052.1, forward strand.
ATGGTTTATTCAGATTAATCCTCAGCAATTTAGTGATGGGTGTTTGTTTTGAGGTGCTTTCTCTCCTGACCTTCTAAAATTAAATCTATAGCTGTTTTGTTGTAAAACAAATGCTAGTGCAGATTTCTAAGCTGTGAAAATGGCGGAAATCTGCAGTTAGACAGTTCTAAGACCCAGGACATTAATGGTCTTCAAGAGGTAGCATTTTTGTTGATATCACCACCATTCAGTTTTGTAGCTCGTCAATGCTGATCATCTCTTGAGCAAAGAAAGGTGAAAAATGCACAAGTTTTGCCCTATTGAATTTCAAAATGTCCTATGGGTTATATTTTTATCAAACTTTTGTGTAAGTGCTTGCAATACTTAATATCCAGACAGTATATAAATTGCCACTGTACAGAATGTACATGTGCTTCATGTGATGGGTGAAACTTGCAGAGGACAACTTTTTTGATCACTAATTTAAATTACATGTGAATGTCCATGTTTAGGTGGAACTATTCCGGGCTTTCTCTTGAAAGAATGCAACATCCTACTTGCCTAGTGGAATCTGCTTTGCTTCTACATTTCCAACGTTGCTCAAGTACTAAGCAATGTGCTCAAACGAGATTATGGTTTTGAAGTTGACTAATCTGTCAACGCAGAACCTGCATTAAAAATTCAGATCTAATAAGTAATTCGCATTCTAGAGACAGTTTCTAATGTTAAAATGTACCTGTATGAAGTGAAGATGACTTCATAACATACAATTGTTCAGGAACATGGGAAACTTGCATTAGAGATGTCTTCCAATACAACCAATAATTATCTAAGTTGTAAACTTTCATTCATATCTTACACATGTTAAGATAAAAATCTTACACAATTGAAGAATGATGAATGTGTTAAGAGAAGACAAACAATTAGTGTTCAAAACCCAAAATTACTAGTTAGGCTGAGTGTGTTCCACATACTACTGTTATTTTTTTTTTTCTTACCCACAGTCTTGACTCTTCAGTTTCTAAGTTGAATAAGATTAATGTGTTTCTTCATAACTTTTAGCAAGCTGGAAACTTACCTTGTTGGTCTGGAAATTTTGTTACGGAAGACTGTATGTCTAATACACTAAATAGCTTTGGAGAACATACAAATGAGTTCTACAGCATGGAGGATACTCATGGCCCATCCGTTCAGCAGAATTCACCCCCAAAGTACTTGGCTGTGGAAGCGAACCCAATGTTACCATCTCTACAAACCATTCCAGATTTTGCAGAGACACTAGAGCTTATTGAGTCTGTAAGTCTGTATTCTAAAAAAAAAGTTTATTTAGGAATTATATATATATATATATATCTATAAATACTCAGAAGATCATCTTTTGCTGTACTGCTCTGTCACTTCACCTGTATGGAGTGATTTGGTTTATTGCCTGTTTTAAAAGAACTGTGGTTTAAATTAGGATTGCATGACACATAGAGGGAGAATAATTCAGTGTGTGGCTTCTGGAGGCAGCAGACTATTAGATTGGCTTGAAATAATCTTGGATAAGCTTCTAAGAGTTTCAGTGTTTTGTCTCTTGCCTTGTAGGATCCTGTAGCATGGAGTGATGTTGCCAGTTTTGAGCATTCAGAGGCTGCTGCATCTCCTGTCAAGGCAGCTCCAGTGAAATTAATGCGGATTCAACACAGTGAAGGGGCTGCTGAGTGCCAGTATAACATCAGCGTTGTGCTTGATGGCAAAAAACAGAGCAGCATCAACAGTGAGGAAGAAGCAGTTTTTCCAGCAACGCCAAACTTAACTAAATTCAGCACTCCCCCTACCATCCTAAGAAAGAAAAAGAGATTGCGTGTTGGGCAATCATCAGTTAATGAACTGAATGATGGCTTGTGTACTGATGCTGTCAATGTTGCACTAAAGCACACACCGGTGAAAACACTACCTTTTTCTCCGTCACAGGTGAGCTAGTTTTTAAATATGGCTAAACATAAAGAACTGCAGTGGGTGGCTTATAAATCACAAAGACTTTCTTCCCTATTCATATGTTGTAGCCTAAACAAATATGTCTAAAGACTACTTCAAAAGCCTGTATAATGGTAGATACATTAAAAATAAGTTGCTAAATAACCTACTTCCCCTATTTTGAAGAGTAACTGGAAGCAGGGGGATGGCAACTTAAGTCTCAGACCACACTTTCTGATGTAAATAGTTGTTGATAGAGACATACTGTCTCTGTGACCTAACTAAGCAGTAGGGATTCTAAGGAGGAAATCAAGGATTCAATGAGAAATATTGCAAATATGTTGGGAGTATGAGTTGAGAACAATTTTTTGGGGTTTGTCAATAGAAGTCCTTCAGAAACATCCATTTAATCTTGTTTAATTGCTCAGTATAGTGGTGCACTTTAAAGTTGCTTAGAATTTCTTTTTCTCTCTTGCACTTAGTTTTTCAACACTTGCTCTGGAAATGAACAACTAAACCTTGAAAATCCTGCTTTTACATCAACCCCAATCTGTGGGCAGAAAGTTCTAATTACGACTCCTCTTCACAAGGAAATCGCACCAAAAGATCAAAAGGAGAATGTGGGGTAAGATGATTATATCATCTGGTGGTGGTATTCAAATAAAAACAAGTTCTTCTATATGATGAGAAATGAGCCTACCTGTATGTGTATGGTGAATGAGTTTTAAAACCCCTAGCACCTAAATGCTTGTGTATGAGCAAACTGGCTTCCTGCTTCTAACTGAACAGAAAGTGACTTCTAGTCTGTTAAAATTTTTCCTTTCTTAAAATGCTAAACAAAATCCAATTAAATTTGAATGTACCTGGGTAATGCTTTGGTGATCTCAATACTTCAGATTCACGGTAGTGATATCTGTCATATAAATTAAAGTACTCTAACACATTTCTTAGTTCACTTTATGACATTACTGTTGATCAAATATGTAGAATGTGTGTATGAACACTTCTCTGTGCTGGAATAGTTTTAGAACTCCCACAATTAGAAGATCCCTTTTGGGTTCAACACCAAGGACACCAACTCCTTTTAAAAATGCTTTGGCTGCTCAGGAAAAGAAGTACGGTCCCCTCAAACTTACGGTATGTGGTGACATCGTTTGTTTTCTCCTTTGTTGAAGTCTAAATGTCCTCTTGCTTTTGAGAGCTTCTAAGCTTCAGCAGGGTCTTAGTGTTTTCTAACAATTCTGTTAACAGTGACATTCTGTATTATCCTAGAGAACAGCTAGAATGTGAATCAAAAATGTTTCACGTTTTGTATGTTAGACTGGTATCCGTCAGGGTTGGACTATGGGTAAGGTTAGTTTTGTTTGTTTGTTCCAAATGAATTCAGTCTTTGCTCTCTTCCTCGCCTAGCTGAGGTATGTTAATGCAGAATAACTTTTGGAATTCAGTAGACATATGCTTTTCAAGTTCTGAAAAAATTCCAGCCAATATATATTGACTACTTCTTTTCTGCAAACACAGAAGGTAGCTCAGGCTTTGCCACAGAGCTTGGCACCATCTGTGTTACCCTATAGATTCACAGTCCCTCACTATGCAAATGGAGTGGTTTGGCATTCCTGTTTCTGTCCACTATTAACCTCCTGTTCAAAATCAGATTTTGAGGGCTTAAGGGAATTCTCCTGTTGGTACACAAAGGAGCCATCTGTATGGCTTCTGTGAAATTCTGTACTGTACTTAGGACTATCAACGTTTATTCAAAGGTTTGTGCAAGGACTGACAGAAATTCCTTTGCCAAAACAGTTATGCTTTTACAGTACAGTTTTTTAGTATGTTTTTGTGTATACATGTACATATGCGTGTGTTTAGTATATAGAACGTATTTCTATCTCTATTGTCAGTGAATAACCGTTGCTAATTATTGCAAACAAGCAGTCTGCATGTTGTCCTCAAGGCTACTTTGCATTTTTTCGAGGCACTGTGGGCATGTATGTTTTATCTGGCTAGAAATAATGTGAATTTAGATCAATTAAAAAAATCTGCATGGCCTTGATATGTTGATCTGTATTTGTTAACTGTAATAGCTTAAATCCTTGTACCTCTTGCTATATTTTGCAACTTGTATTAACTGAAAGTAGATTGTGGTAAAAACTAGCAGCTAATAGACTTCCTGTATTTTTTTTCTCCAATTGTAATTCACTCTTAGTCACAACCACTTGCGTTCTTGGAGGAAGACATTAGAGAAGTTTTGAAAGAGGAAACTGGAACAGATATATTTCTCAAGGAGGAAGATGAAACTGTCTATAAAAGCTGCAAGCAGGAGGTAATGTGACAATAGTACTTTCAAATAGGAAATAACTGAAAATAAGGTTTTACAATTGTTCTTTGTCAACTGTTCATTGCAGCACAACTCTTCTAAAAAGGTCAGAAAATCACTGGTCTTGGATTCATGGGATAAAGAAGAGATTGGTGCTCAGCTCTTCATAGATGAGAATAGTTTAGATGCACAGGTATGTGTTAAATTCCTACAGAGCATCACTGTCAGCAATGTTGGCGTAGAACTGAGTATCTTTTGTTGTATCAAATAAAATGTTTGGATTGAGGCTAGATTCATAAATTGAATCTTCGGTTTGAAATACTGAATCAAGAGCTTAAGGAATACTGGAACATTTGGCTTGGATTTGTATATTAATTCTTCTTTCGAGACCTTCAGAGCAGGACTAGCGAAATAGTGTGGGTACTTTGCAGATAGGACTGGTGAAATAGTGTGGGTGCTTTGCAGATGCACGGTTAGATCAAAGCTGCTTCTGACCTGCATACCTGTAAACTTGAGAACACATGGCAGGATGAAGCTCTCTTAACATCATGTGTGTAGAAGATGAGGTTTGTGGGCATCCTCTGACTGAAGGAATTTGAGTACTTCTGCCTCCACAACCAAGGCATCAGGAGTCCAGAGATGGGGCTGTTTTGGTCCCACATTCCTTCAAAAAGTAGCCTGGAATTTTTGCAATTGAGTCACTGACTAGATTAGACTTGTCTTTTAGGAAAATGTCATTCTAATCTACTTTTCAAATTAATGTGGTTAGTTCAGAAAGAGTAAATGTCTGTGATGTGACACCTGATCAGGTATAAAGCTATAATCAAGAGGCACAAGATTAAGTTCTTGGACCAAATGGGTGCTTAATTCATATGCCTTAGATTGCTGTAGCTGTTTTTCTAGATCCCCCTGAAAGCCTCGGGTGCTCTGCCACCTCGTGGAGATTCCCCACTTCCCCATGAGCATCTCTGTCCTGCAACCATTCAAAACACAAACACTATAATGCTGTGGTTTATTAAAGGCAGTGGACTGAGGGGGGAAAAAAAAAAAGTGTTTTATTGAGGGGTTCTGGTGCAGCAGGAACACTGAGTACTGACTGTGAAGGCCAGCATAGGCCAGGCCAGTTCTTCACATACTTTTTAGTACTACTTTACAGAAACTTTTGTGGGGTTTTTGTGGAGTCTTTCTGATAGTGTTTGCTTTATTTACATTTTGCTTCTCTGATCACAGCAGTTGAAGTACCTTATTTTATTGTTGTTATTGTCATTAAATGCTAACTATTATTCCTCTTTCCTACCCTCCTGTTTGTCTGTAGTCAGAAAATGCATCTTTATTAATGAAACCATTGTTGGAAATACAGGACAACAGATGTAACCTGATATCAGAAAAAGAGGATACAAATGCAGAAAACAAAGCAAATGCTATAAGTAAGAAGAAACTGAATGTATGTGCTTCAAAAAATCTCAAAATGGAGAAAGCTCTTCAGGTCTGGATGCAAGTAATTCTGTTAGTTGGTTAGCTGGTCAGAAAATAATATCTTTGTGGGCTTGTTTCTTGTAGTAATATCTAGGATGGTTTATTTCTGTTATCTAATTTTGGTTGGTTTTTCCATTATCCTTATTTATTGTAAGTTAGTCATTTGTCCTCAAAGTGTTTATTCATGACTAAATCCTTTGAATGCAGCCCTAATGTTTCACTTGATGGGCCCCCAGGATTTAAGTGTGGGGAAGACAAAAATCAGGTTAGAGAGTAGACCTACAAAACAGGTTTGGGTACCCGAGCCCAGCAGATAAAAAAACTTGACTTGGTGCAAGCAAAACCTCAACAGCACCCATGTTTCTCAGATTGGGCACTGAGTCATTAAACAGTTTATCCACAGGTTCTGTTTGATAATTGTTCGTGCAACATGCCTGTTCTTGTACATCCGTTTGTTTTGTTTTCTATACTGTTAAAATGGAAATCATTTTTTTTGTTTTGACTAACAGGTCATTGACCTGACTTCATTATTTGTTCCATTTTACACCATGGGGAGTTAACGTACAAAATGTGTGTCTTTTCAGAATTTCTACAGCTCAGTATTAACTAAAACAAAGGGGAGGGGTACAATTTTCATCGGCATGTCCCACCTGATTGTTATAACAGCAATGTGTTTGTAAATCTAGAGACAACAGCATTACTAATTACTTATTTAAATGTCAAACTCTAAAAATAGAGAATGAACTGCTGTGGATTGCTGCAAAAGTACATTGGTTTATTTGGTGTAGAACTGCTCTTAAGAGTAGTTATAAAGAGAGCTGAGTCATACTATACTCACATATTGAACTATGTTTCTCTTTTGTGCTCTTTCCCCTGAGGAACCATGAGTCCTTTCTATGATTCAAGTCCTGCCAAATATACAGAGAAACTGGAATGTGTGATTTTTCTGTGCTCTCTGTGGAACCGATCCTTTGGATTGATTTCTAGCTCAGTGTGGCAGGGGGAGACTCTTCCATTCTTCATTACACTGCAATCTGCTCGTGTCAAGTCCTATTTACTGCCTCTACAAATTGTCTTGAGATTCAATAAATCATGCAAACATGTAGGGTTTGCTTCATGGGAGAAGCAGGACTAGTGGCTTGATTATTCTTCCATTCATTATTTTTATTACTAATTCCTTTGCCATTTCTAACATTTCCAAAACACCTGATCACTCTTTCCCAGCTGCTGCTTTGGCTCAGTGAGGTCCTTTGTAGTATTGTTTTCAGCTGCCAAACCATTTTGCCTTCCCCCAGTGTGACTGGACAGCTGTCAATAATGTATTTGTTTGCCTCTTGAACTTAGCACATTTAGCAGGGAAGATACCCGAAGAGGAAGATTAACTTAAATAGCTTCCTTTTATGGATCAATTGTTGAATGATAAACATTAAGAGCATTTTTCATTTTGTGTGCCAGAATTTAATCTTTTAAACTAATTTTATGCAGCCCAATTGCGAATGGGAAGCTGTTGTTTATGGGAAAACAGAAGACCAGCTTATCATGACTGAACAAGCAAGAAGATACCTGAGCACATACACAGCTACCAGCGGCACTTCCAGGGCTTTGATCTTGTGATGAACTGACAGCCGTCTCTTTCCCTTGGGACTGGCATGGTGGTGAAGGCGATTGCAGCACAGTAACTGAGGGCTTAATCTTTCTGCTGAATCGGTCTGCCAAGGGAAACCTTAAAGCTTCCTTCTTCTTGTGACTGACAAAGAGCAGACACAAAGCTCTTGTGTTCTCAACAAAGGGATAATACAAACAGTTCTGCAATTCATTTCTTGAACATTACAGAAATAATGCCCTGAAATTAGATAAAGAATAGTCAAACCCATTGCCATACTGACGACTTGCAGGTTTTATGTCTGGTTTTCACATTTATTCTTTTGACTTCCATTGCTTTTTTTCTGTTAGTGGTTTTCAGTAGAGTAGATTTTTTTATAGGTGGTTACTGGTTTCCAAACAAGCAACATACACAACTGAATGTGCTTCTGCTTACGTAGCATTTTTGTAGTAGATACAGAAACACAACGGAAAGGAGCCTAAAGGAAGGATAGAAAGTTGCACTACTAATTGTTTTTGGTATGCTGCAAAACAATGAAATTAACTACAGTGTTAAATATATTTATTTGCAAATGGTACTAGAAGTAGGCAGAGGGAGTTGAATTAGGTTTTAGTGTAAAGCATCAGTATTTTCTTCATAAATCTCAAAATGAGATGATTGTTGAATGTATTGTACAGTATGTAGGAAATGGAAAATTTTGTAAATTGGAAAGGAGTCTGGTTTTATAATTTATTTTCATTTTAAAGCTTAAATGTAGATATTTATATGTATGCAGGTTGTCTAGAAGCCAACGTTGTTTCCTGTCAAAACAGCCAAAATGAAAAAAGGACAAGTAGAAAGTACAGCATAGTGAAAGAATGGCAGCAGTGAAGTGTATGAATCTATACTGTATGTTCCACCTTCCTGAAGATTGCACTATAACCCTTAAATCATGTCAGTCTACAAAGGAATTGCAAGGTACATCTTTATTATACAGCTACTGCTTCTGTACCTTGTTTAAATGTATTTAGAAAGGAATGGTGTGTACTCATGTATGTGACCCAGGAGTACTTTGTCCTGCATAGGAACTAAAAACTAATGCTTTTTAAATAATTTATTCTTTTTTAAAGAAAAAGTCACTCGGCACCTTGGATCTCAAAACAATTGTATCTGCACTTAAGTTTGACCATTATATACTTACTAATGTTTGAAGAACAAAGAGAACATTCTGTTACTTATGAAAAAAAATCTTTGTCCTTATTTAAAGGTTTACAGGTCACAACTGTTGCTTTAGTTGCCTATTATAGGTATTTGCACTTATTTTATGTCTTTTTGTTTTGTTGTTTGAAGGAATGTTTTGGTTTGCTTTTCTTGTAGAGACTTTTATGTAGTTTGAGCAAGTTGCAAAGGCGTGATAGCAGCCAATACTGACAGGTGAATAGACTTGTACACTGTAGTTTTAGTTATTTATAAGTCAAACACTCTTCCTCTCCACTCCCGGGTGTGCTGCTACAGACAGCGGCAGCATCGGCTTGCTGCTATGAGAGATGGAAAGAGCGAGCATCATATGCACTGTATGTAAAGTCACAAATTGGTGTCAGGTTCTCTAGTTAACTTCATGAGACCAACCGGTACTGTGCAGGCTGTGGAAGGTATTCCCATCGCTCTGAGAGTGACGATGGTAGAGAATAAGTTATTAATAGCGAATTCCAATGTGATGAGTGGGACAAGGAAGGTAATAGGTTATTAAATATTTTTAAAATGTCTCAAAGCTTATAAAATCCTTATTTTTAGGAACTTTTTTATTATTACCTATTTTCCTGGCTGTTGTAGTAGGAGGCGTAAGGATTTTTAGCAGTTTTTAATTCACATCAAATTTTTAAAAGGGGAAATCCTATGTGAGCAAAGGATCAGACCCACATGACAGGATTACTCCTCCCCCATGAAAATTGGTAGAGTTAGGTACCAGTACCAGAGTGCTTTTAACAGCAACATTTAATGCTGGATGCAGCATTTAATTTGCAAAAACTGAAATAAAACATGAAGAGAGAATGAATACCTAGAAATGGAGTGATACAACTCAAAAGTGGCATCACCAAAACTGCCTGTACCAAGTTTTAGTGTAGGTTTCTGGTAAATAGTATGAATTTGTGTTGGTATTGGTTGGGTCATTTAGTTAACTCTTACTTCGTTGCTTTAGCAGAAAGGTTTTCATATGTCAGGCATCTTTCGTTACTTTTCAAACGTTGTGTGCATTTACATATATTTCAGTTTATAAATACATTGTACATGCAGCAGCTAAACTTGCATGAAACATAATACATATTCTTTCATATCTTTGTTTTAAGGTTTGACACAATGTGCAACAAATGCCTTGTTTATCTTAGTTTTTGTTGTACTACAGACTTTCATGTAAGAAGATCTCACATACAATACAGACCATATTAATGTCAGAAATAAAGCATCTATGTACCAGGCTACTGTAAGAGACTTTTATTTGAGAACTTAAGGACTTGGTGCTTGTTAGAGCAACACATCCATGTGTGTGCATGTGGAAATGGCAGGAAACCTGCTTTACTGGGACTGGAAGAGCTTGTGCTGCAGGATGCAGAACATTGAAGATCCATGCTTCAACTCAACCCGCTTGTAAGCCTCCTCTTGTTTGGTTAACACTTCCTATTTGTCTCTCAGAGCTTGAACACAAACATTGAGGTCTAGGAGCCAATTTGAGGGATGAAGAATGTTGCTAGTGTAAAGCTTTTTTTGTTCATTTCTATGGTAGAAATTATACTTCAATATGTGTGTGTCTGGCTCTTGGATTGATACGTATGTATTGATACACCTGTGTTAGGCATGTTGGGTTACCACACACATTAGTCTGAAATAACTTTAGACTTTTACTCTCTTACTTTGCTAGAAACATGGTTATTCGGTAGATAATATCTATTGCCTTTCCTAGTTTTGTGATGAAGCATGAAAAGCAAGCAGTTAAATGAAGGTAATCTGTTAAAAGGAAAGGATAGGAGGGACTGTCACAAGCCAATTCTTCAGCAGTATGTCAGGAAATCTGTGTCACCTAGCTTTGAGCTCTGTTCCTGGGGTTTTGCTAGCGTCCTGGCTGTCACAAACCAGGACCACTGTATGAATATCCTGCAGACCTGCTCCTGTTGGCAGGCATTAAATTCTCCATCACTTGGGACAAATAAGTTGATCTGCTGTGAAAGAAAGAAGAAAGCTTTGGCAAGTGAAAGAAAGCCAAGTGGACGTGCAGCTGATAAGCCAAACCTGGGAGGAGCTACAACCCTAAGTTTGATTTAGTTTTCTAGTTACACAAAACTAAAATTGCAGTGTTGTGAGTGAATCAATCTTCATTAAACAACAGTTAAAATGCTAGATATTAACTGACTGCTGCTGCTCCATGCCCGAGACTCATGTTCAATGAATCTGGAATTGATTCTTGTGTTTGGTTTTTTTGACAAACACCCAGTAAAGGTTTAGTACCCTGGCAGAAAAGATACCATTGCCTTCTAACACCAGACCTCATTTAGTTTTGTCTTTCATAAGTCTCTTCAAATACGCTGAAGCTCTGCTGGCTTCAATGATTGCTTTGCTGAGGAAGCTGTGGATGTTGTTTTTGTGCCAGCTGAGCCGAAAGGTTGGTTCCTCCTGAAGCTGGTCAGTGTGGCTTCCCTGGAGACAGCCAGCTCATCCCTCAAGTGGGTTGGATTCGTGCCTCTAACTGAAGGGAACAACTGGCTCCTTGTTCTGCTGCTGCAATGTGTTGGGAGAGCAGGTAAGCTCTGGGTGTTTGTATATTTTACATTTTTGTGTGAAGTAAAAGTCTGAATGCTCATACCCACTGTGTTCCACCTTAATGGCTATGAAGAGACTGCAGTAGTTGAGCTCTGCATTGGGAGTAAGATGTGCCACATGGCACTGCTCAGGACCAGCTTGAGGGGTGGCTCACTTCTCTGTTTTAATTTCATTTTCTGCTTCCTTGCTCTGTGTGTTTGTGTGAGGGACAACTGACAGGTATCCCCTGATTGCTGCTGGACTGCATTATCCCAGGGACAGAGCTGTTATTGTGGAGAGAGTTCTGTTACCTGCTGCTTTCTTTTACAGAAATCTGGGGCTCTTTGGCTTTATTTTTAGAATCCTCTGGATTATTTAACTCGCTTGCAGTTTCCTCTGTCATCACACCGTCTGACTGTAGAGCAGAGGTATGTTCATGCTTTTAGCAGAAGCAAGATGGGAATGGGCTGTGTTTTGGCTGTGATGTACATGTGCAGCTGTCCTATGTCACAGTCTGAGGGGAAGTGGTGCCTTTATGGGAGACAAAATTGAGCTTTACTCAACGTTTACCTCCATTGGCCAGTTGCTGGATCTCTGCTGTTCCTTGAAAAGTGCTGTTTGGTGATTGCCCAGCCAACAGAGCTTTAGTGCTTTCAGGGCACTTTGCTTTAAAATGGCCTATGCCACAGGTTAAGAAGTGCTCAGTTCTCTGAGGGTAGTAATTTTTTACGCCAATGGGCATTAAATAAAAAAATAACTTTTTAAAAGGAAAAAAAAAAGACTTCACTAGAAGAAAGAAAGCCTAGAGAAAATTGTTCTTTGAAAGACCATGCTGGTAGGCAGTGACATGAAATGCCACAAAAGGCTTTGTAGGAGCCGTATGACCAAAACGAGCCGTGCATGTAGGTTAGGTGGAACAGCAGCATTGGGGAAAGAGTCATAATTCAGAGCCGCTGAGGACTTATTTGCATGGCTGTGTAGGGATGACTTGGCTCGATGTGTGCACCCTAATGCCAAAGAGTGTATGGGAGGGCAGCGGCACCATTTATGGCAACTCTGCCAGTAAGAACTTGCACCAGCACAGGGGCTTGGGCTATGTGGAGTGTTCACTGGGCTGAGCGAGGGTCCAAGAGCCACAGAAACCAGCCTCTGGCAATTTACAACTGAATAAGGGGTTCTCCTGAGCCATACGGGAGGACGGCCGGTGTCTGCAGGGCTGTGTCACCACAAGTAGACCAGTTTGTGCGTCGTCCTGCACTGGCAAACGGCCAGGCTTTGTGTGCTCCAGACACCAGATGGGCAGCAATTATGAGTGTGACAAGCAGGTCATCTGGCAGACACTCTGAGGACCTGCTGCCGCATAATTTTTGGCGGGAAGAGCAGAGCTCTTTATTTATTCCCCTCC
>JAOXOE010016153.1:0-23589 GCA_028565055.1 Phoeniculus purpureus
GGGGGTGGTCTCTGAAGGATGCTAGAGGGTCTTTGCAGGGTACTGTGGGATTTCTGAAGGGTGCTGGGGGGAGTCTTGGTAGGGTGCTGGGAGATTTCTGAGGGTGCTGGGGGGGGGTCTCTGTAGGGTGCTGACCTGCCGGGGGGAAGATGCCTGGCCCTGGTTCCCTGCTCTTGGAAGGAGCAGCCCAGCTGCACCCCGGTGACCCCAGCTCCATCGCCTGGGTCTGACCTGCAGGAGGCTAGGTGTGGGTCTGCGTCGGGGTTTTCTCTCTCCCTCCGGGTCAGAGGCCGTTGTGCTGGTTTACAGGACCTCGGGGCAGCTGGACTCGCCCCGGCAGAGCCGAGAGCTGTCCCTCTCGTTGGAGACACTCTCCCCCCGCTCCTGCACCATCCCACCCCTCCGAGCACCGCAGGGCGGCTCTGCCCCGAGATCCAAGCGTGGCACCAGCCCAGCCCGAGCTCCGTGCCAAGCGCGGGCACTGCCCCTCTGCCATCGCCCCCGCCCGGCTCCCGCCAGGGTCATTAACAACGCTGTGAAAGCCCAGCTCCCCGGGGGGTGCCGGTGCGGGGTCCCCGTCGTTAAGGGCTGTTACTACTGATGACTTAATGAGCGGGTGCCCCTGTGGCGTTAATGGCCGCTCCCGGAGGGGCTGATGCCAGCCCCTTCGGGGTGGGGGGCAGCCCAGGGCACAGGGGGGTGTTCGCTGCGCACTGAGCGCCCCCCCCCCCCCCTTCAAGCCTCCAGTCCTCCTGAGAAGCTCACTACAGAGAGACATGAAAACTCCCAGAGCTTGGAAAACACTCAAGAGGCTCTCCTTGCCTACGTAAGCCCTATAGCCACACAGTCTCAAGAGCAGAAAGGGAAATGTGGCCATCTTCACTTGCAGCAAGGTGGCCTGAGAAGACCACAGGTCTTGTTGCAACTCTGTATCTCAACTGAAGCCATATTCTTCCTGCCAAGTAAGCATGTATCATCTCAGTGAAGCAACATGCTGCCTCTGTGACCGTTAGTAAGTGAGCTCCTCCTCCTTCTCAGCAAAACAGAAGCTCCCAGCATTGTCTAGGTTGCTAGCAAGGTTTAGCAAAATTTTCCACTGCAGGTGCCTGTGCTTTATGACTACATCCTATGAGGAACAGCTGAGGGAACTGGGGCTGTTTAGCCTAAAGAAAAGGAAGCTGAGGTGAGATCTTACTGCTCTCTACAACTACCTGAAAGTAGGTTGGAGTGAGGAGCCTCTTCTACCTGGTGGCAAGCAGTAAGACCAGAGAAAATGTCTGCAAGCTGTTCCAGGGGAGGTTTAGACCAGAAGTTACAAGTAATTCCTTCACGGAAAGGGTTAATAGACATTGGAACAGGCTGCCCAGGGCAGTGGTGGAGTTACCATCCTTGGAGGTATTTAAACAACATGTGAACCTGGTGCTTAGGGCCATGGTTTAGTGGTGACCTGGCACTGCTGGGCCAAAGGTCAGACCTGATGATCTTAAAGGTCTCTTCCGACTAGTAATATTCTGTGATTCTGTGATATGCAAACATGGAAACACACCTATGCATTGCTTCCTTGCAGAGAAGCACAGTGGGACAGCCCCACAACAGTGTTACAGAGCACTGACACAGAACATGCACAAACACTGACAGAATACTGTCAATCCTTCCATCCCCTCCAGGTGCTTGTGCTCCAGAACCACAGCTAGCTACCAGTGTGAGACACAAGGATAAAGGAACAGCACAGGGAAAATACAAGCCAAGGAGTATGGAAGCGGCAGTACCAGCAGCAGCCATTCAGTGCCATAGCAAGCAGCATCAAGCATCTCCAGAGCACTCCTGCACCCAGCAGGCATCTGTCCTGCTGTCCAGAGCAGTAGCTGCTAGGTAATTTTCCTTCAAGAAGTAACATGTATGCTGGAACAGCTCCATTCACAAGCTCCCAGACCACACAGACAAGAGACCATTTAAGACTTGGACAATTTAACCTGGCCTGAGTGGAAGGTCCTTTCCCCAGAGCTGCCACTGAACAGCACAGCCAGTACCTGCACAGCTTCTGTTGTCACTCTACAGGTGACAACTCACTGTGTCCCAGACATTAGCTTATTTATAGAACTTCATTTGCAAGGCTGCAAAGGATAGCTACTAGTCCCTGATGAAACCATTTCTGGAAGGGTAGGATTCTCTCATAGTTAGGATTAAATATATACCATAACAGTCTTGACTTTCAGCTGGCAAACAAACAGCTCTTTCTCCTCTTCGTCTCTCCTGCTCCCAGTCGTCTCTGAAATTCAAACAAGTTCTCCTGGCTACTGATGCACTGTAGTTGCTGTAATACTGATGCACTCATGTTGGTGTAGCCAGTCAGCCTAATCCTACATTGCATTTTTTCAGCAATCCTAATAGTCTTGCTAATTACCAGCAAATTCACTCTAAAATCAAGTTTGTTTTCAGCTACTGTAGATCCTAGTTACTACAGCTTATTTTTAGTTCCTTTTAGTGTGAGCCTTGTAATTAGTTAATTAAATGAAAACATTTTGACAGATAGAAAAACTGAGACACAAAGCTGGTTATCAATTTACCCAGCACAATGCCAAATGACTTAAGAAAGGCTAGGAATAGCAATCTGTCATAATGTCACCTTGTCAGTGCTCTCACATCTGCCATGCTGAAAGCCGAGAAGCTGCAGAACTTCTGTGGAAGCCCTAACTCAGTTTGGGAATAACAAAGCATTTGCTTGTTATGAGGGAGGAAGCAACCAACAGGTTATCAGATGGAAAGCTAAATATTTGGCTTGTGCAGAGCTCTCCCAGTGCTAAGTCAACACAATCTTTCAACTCAGGCTGGCTCCAGAGGCACACACCAGCCACCTGGCCTATGGCTCAGTCCCAACCCTGGGCTGGGAGGCAAAACTGGTTGCAAGAAGGTCTCCCAAGTCAGCACTTTTTCCATGTCCTCATGCCACACAGAGCAACCGATTAAGGAGGAGATTCAGCAGAGAGACAGAAACTCTACTGAAGTGCAGCCCAGCGTCAGGCCACAAAGTTGAGAGCTGGGGAGTGAATCATCACCATCAGGCAATGTACCATCAAGACCAACTTTTTGCTCAGTGACTAAGAAGCAAGAACCTACTCTATAATAACAAAATCAACCCAGCAAGACCAACTCAGCGTAACCTTTTCTGACATAGTAAAACTGTGGCTGAAGAAGCTCTATCTATCAGTCCTCTAACACACAAGCCAAAAACCAAAGGGTGAAAAGTAGTAAGAAAAAGGCAAGAATTCATAAACAGGATTTATAATCACTCGTTTCAGGCATCTTCAGTGAGAAACAACAGAGCTATGCTGATAGATCAGTGAGGAAAATAGAAGTTTTGCCTAAAGACATGGTGACATCAACACTTGCCAATTGTAGGGCTGAAGTTCTTCAAATGCTCACAAAAATGGGAGCAAGAAAAAAAGCTTTCCAGTAAAAGCTTCGCCACGTTGAAGTGCAGCAAGGTCAATTCAGCTCATTTTGCAGATGTGTTTTTTAAACGATGGGATATAAAGATTTAAGTTCTTAATACTCCAGACCAAGTAAATTATACAAGAGATTGAGAAAGTATTTTTTTAAATAGAGAAGGATTTCCAATGCAAATTATACACATTCCTTAAAAATCCCTTGAAAGACCTTACTTCAGAGGGTGTGAAGAAGAGGTTTCCAGAGGCATGCAGGAGATACAGTCCTCTTCAGAATACAGATGAGTTCATGTCTTTGTGAATTGAAGGAAAGAAGATACACACACACTAAGCACTCTTAATGAGTCTCTGGTGAGTACAAGAACAAAGCTGCAGTTCCTGGAGTAATAAAATAATACCTCATGAGAATATAATTACCTTGTGCAAGTAACTCCTGTAGGAGGTCAAAGAAAACAGCTCAGTGAGATATTAATGAATTACTATAATCATTTTATGAATGAAGTCAAGTGAAATAGCAAACCACAATACAAGATCATCAGGGCTCAGCAATTACAAGTAGTCAATAACACACTTCTCACCAAGACAACAGTATCATACAGTTAGCAAGACATTAACAATTTATTCTGGTGTATACAGCAACACTCACAGCTAAATACTGGATTTGGGAAAAAAGAAAGTGTTGGATTGTTCTTGTGTGAGAGCAAGACAGATCTGCAAAGCTCAGCTTTTTCAGCAGCAGAGGGAAATGCAGACCTGACCAGATGGGTAAAGGTCTATTTTGGCTCTACAGTTCCCATGCTTTGAAGTTGTATGGCAAAAGGGGTAGCAAGCCCAGCCTCACCCAGGCCAAGAGACTCAAACTAAAAGGAGCTGGCGGGAATTACTGAGCTAGATGTACAGTTCTCAAAGACAAGTTGCACTCTTATCTGAATGCTCGAGTTTCAGCTCCAGATCCAAAACTGGATGCATACATGTAACAACACAACAGTTTCAAGCTACAGATAGAATAAGTTAACATTAGGAAGGAGCATTGGTTGGAAAGTAATTTAATTACAAGGACGATGCATTAGCAGACACAACAAGGGCAAAGCTATCAAAGCTGGCTGTTAATACAATTTATCAACATGCAGTCCTAAGTACATCTTGCACCAAAGTTCCTAAAGTCAACACTGCACACAGGTGCAGCACTGCTGAAACACAGACACTGATTACCCTCACTTACACTACACAACTCACAGCTGCTGGGAAAGGAGAGGAATCTTGGTGATGGCCACTGAAATTTTCTGTTCAAACTTATCAGGACACATGTACACAGCAGAACAGATCACTACTGGGAAAAGCAGTGGGGTGAGAAGAGAGGTGGGAGGGGGAAACAAAAGAAAACATGCTTTTGCCTTAAGACCTCATCTTACAAGTTTTAGCCAAGCAAGCCACCAAAAATACGCATTCTCCTCCAAAACTGGAATACATACTCATGGTTTAATGGCCTGAGTACAGGACTGCAAGCCAGGAACTCCTTGCTTTTAATCTCTTCTCTTCAACTGACTTCCAGGGAAGTTGTTTTACTGATTTAGACCTCAATTTCTTTGTCCAACAGTTTGTCTTTGGGATAAGTTATTTCTCCTCCCAGGGGTATTAGTATGTAGCACTGAATATTTTTTACAGTATTATTTTAGTGCTTCAGACAAAGCTTGTTTTTAAACAAACAGAAGCAGCTTTCCTGCTGGTTTTGCTCCTCTGCCAATCCGTATGTTTAATTTAATGGAGACCAGCCATGATGACAAATCATGGGGAGTAACTACAATTTTTCTATTTTGTCCTAACACAACTAAAACTAAGGCAGGAATATGCCATCTGTAGCAATCAGTTTGAAGACATGGATTAAAACATGAAACACTTCCTTGAGCCTTACTGCAAGTCATTTCACTGGGATTCACAGCAGAAAGTATCAATGCAACAACAACTTAAATAACCCTTGGAAAAGCAAAATAATTGCAATTTATTTGCAATTTCCTGTGATTTGCATAAACCATAAATTTGTATTAAAATATAAACCACAAATACATTTACTGTTCTCTAATAGCCTCTTAAACAACAGCTATAGAAGTTTCCCTGGAAAGCAGTCAAGGTCTTCAATTCAGCTTGCGTTAGTCCAGTAGGCGGGACTCAGTACCTTGTTCAACCATTTACAGAGCGACTGATGTAACAGATTGGGAAAATTCAACAGGATCCATTAATCACAGGTATAATAAATTTTACCAACACCAATTTAGCTGTCCGAATCTGCACACAGGCTCCTTTGCAAGTATTACTTGGCCACATACATCTACCAAGAACTTTACTTTAAACCAACCATGTCAAACTCTCTGGCACACGTTAGCCTGTGAAGCTTTTCTGACCAGCATGCATAATACTCACTCCCCACCAGAAGTCTATTTTTCTGCTTGAAATACGTTCAACCCAAAAAGTAAAAAAAAAAAAGTTGGTAGTTGCTCTCCAGTGGCTACACCCCACAAAGAATGTCAGGAAATCTTCCAGGCAAGTTTGTGCCAGGGCATGAACAAGCCACAAAGCTACTAGAATTATACCTCTGATCTTAAAAATCCATCTTCTTTTTAAAACCAGGTCTTATCTAATTGTGGGACAGTTATAGACAATTGGACTAATGTTTCCATCACCTGCTGCAGTTAGTTGAACAAAGAGGAGAGAACTAACTTTATGGCACCATCCACTACCACAACAGGCCAAATTCCACAGTCAGGAAGAAGGTTAAGGAGATGGCAGAGGGAAGGGATCACCGAAAGAAGAGGAAGCTCAGCTGCCATAAACTAGCACTGTAGTAGTGGCAAACTGTATTGGTTCTTGAACTGAATGGCAGTACAAGGAGAATGAAAGTGGGGCCACAAAAAGGAAGATAATTGTGCAGAATGAAATTCTGTTACATGTAAGTACAACAGATTGATTAATACGTAAAGATCTCAAGTGGATTCTGCAAGCCAAATTCAACTCTCCTCTATTTCTCAGTCCATAAACTTGCCACAATATAAAATTTCACAATGGACAAACCAAAGAATTGTTGGAAATTGGTAATATTTAAAAGACTACATGTTCCAAGAGTAAAAAAATTCAGACAAACCTCTAGCCCATTTTCATCAGCGCTGTAAAGCACATACATCTCTGAACTGATAAAATATCTCTTCTTTAACTTCAGAGTACAAATACAACTCATTCCACTCAAGAGTTTCACGTTCATAAACAAAAACTGAACCACATGCTTGTAAGTGCCAAAAGAAAACTTTTCCCCAGGATTTCATGACACTTAGGTGAAGGAAAAGCATTGAGACTGAGTAGTACTGCCTCAGAATCAGTACGGTACTGTAACTTGGCACCATATCCATCTTCAAGAGTTATAACTCTATAGCTGTACTGAGTCATCTGATTGGCTTCTGAACTGAACACTCATGAAAATTGGAAGCCACCTTAAACATTTCTAGCATATATGCTCTTGCTGTATTCTCAAGCTCCTAGAATTGAAGTCTTCAGAAGAAAAACTATGTTAGCTTTATGGTTGCCAGACTTCAGCTGACCAAGTCAATTTGCAATACAGGCACTTTCAGAGGGAGAATTGTGTTTAGTGCTGCTCAATTCCAAAAGAGCAGAAAGATGCAAGCATTTTTTCCCCTCAGAAACTACATATTTAATTCAATTCCCTCTCTAAGATTTCAGAACAAACAACAGTGTCTGAAGGAATCAGATGCAGAAGAGTTGCTATGCCTGTCTGCTTGTGATGAATACATAACCATATAACTGTATTGGCTATGTTACATCTGCACAAATATTGCTAACATTAGCAGGCCACTACAACAGCTTATTTTCTTTAGCTACTGCAGGATGCTTAGCGTCTCCATAAAAAGATCAACTCAGCAAGGTTCTAACCTGTACACTGCAAGAAGTTTTTATACTAACTTTTCTTACAAGCAGAATAGAAACAGAGTCTGCAAGAGTAGGAAGCAGAAGGTTTTAACCTCATTTTACAGCCAGAAAGGCTATAAAAAAGTGAAGTAAAAAACAAAATTGGCCTGCCTTTTCTAAATTTTGAATGCTTAGGTTGAAGCAATACAGGTATTGGTATCACAAGGAGCGTAGACAATGCAGACCTTCTGAAAATCAGGTCTCGAACACATGCCAGTTGCTAGGTTTGCAAAGAGACAGCCAGGAATTAGCTATTCAGGACACACACAGATGTTCTATGGTCTTGAGATTAGAGGTAAACACCACACTGGGCACAGCTGAGTTAGTGGTATTACCTGAGCTCCACTGTCATTCTGAGTAAATCAGACCTGGACAGCCTTCCCAGTGCTGATTTGCACTGCAAAGCCTGAGTCAAAACCACTCAAGAACAGAAAGCAGGAATAGCTGCACCTTCACCTGAAGATATTCCATTCCAATAAGGAACAAGGAGCAGGTAAAGTTTCAGCACAACTCCCAGAGAGGTCAGCATCACCTGGCTACCACTTTAGCTCCAGCGGGACCAGGTTTTACCAGCAGGGCATCATCTAACCCTGATAACAAGCACCTCACCTGAAGGATCCAGTGCTCCAGAGGAGAGGCTGGAAAGAGAAATGAGCATCAGAAATGAAGCCAACAATCTGAGTATCAGGAAGTGAACAAAAGAGCAACCTGCAGGTTCAGGAGCTGGTGTCTTGCTCTGCTCTCAGCGACTTGTGAAAAAGAAGCAGAGTCTTTCAAATCTCACCCTTGTAGTACCATATCCCTCTTGCAGACAACCTCTTCTGATCACAGTGAGTTAACAGGCCTGCTTTTGCAACAGGTGTGCTTCATCTCCAAAAACTTCAGTACTCATTCCTTCACTCACAGTAGTAACAGATGCCAGTGCTATGAGGGGTGGGTTTTTCACAATGAAAAAGCATGCAAGAGAGTGATCATAAATGGCAAACAGAGCTGCCTTTGTTTACACTACACATCTGTAGGTTAAAACGATGGAGTAGTGAAGGAGCTACCCTAATAAGTACAATAATTAGCCTAAGTGCTATCCTACTGTTTCCTTAGCGGCACAAGACTGAAATGCCTTACGTGTCCCTACATCCACTCTGGAAACGGCAAACGTACAGCAGGTTAGATTTGCCCAGACTTGAAGAGGATGGCTGCGGTTCTTCGTCTTCCACAGAAGTGTGTTCTCTCTTACCTCCTCTGTGTGACTGATAACACGGGGCGAGCGTTTCAAAAGCCCACAGCAAACCCAGCCGTGACTCCATACCAACTTCCTCGCCTTTAACCCGCAGCCCCGCTATCTCGGAGACGTGTCCTCCCAGCCACGTCCCGGTCCTCTTCCTTTACCCCAGGCACATGAGGAAACTCTTCAAGCGATCACCCGACACCACGGCCCGCGGCTTATCAGAAGAACCAAACAAAGCCCGCAGCAGCCCCCCAACACACCCCACGTTTCAAACTGGCGGGAGGCGGCCCTGCGCACACCGGGCAGCTGGGCCCGGCGGGGAGCGGGCCAGTACTCACACATGCAAGCGCGGGGGGCGGCGGCGCGGCTCGGACATCAGCCGGCAGCAGGGTCCCGTCCCAGCGGCAGCGGCCCGGCGGCGAGACCCAGCTCCCGCAGCCCTCCGCACCGCCGGCGGGGGACGGGGCGGCGGGAGCCCTGCGGAGCGGCCCCTCCTCCCGCCGGGCAGATCCACCTCGCCACTGCCCGCCGGCGCGGCAGGAGCAGGGGAGGGCAGCCGCGACTGCGCTGCGGACAAGGGAAAGGACGGCAGGAGAGGCGGGAGGGCACTGCCCTGAGCACCGCCGGCTGCCCGGGAGACGTGGCAGTGAGGGCTGATGCGCTCATCACTCGGCGACAGGCGGCAGCAGCCACTGCATCGGCCGCGGCCCGCCCAGGGAGGGAAAGAAGCCGCCGGCGCGGGGCGGCCGCGCCAAGGCGCCATCTTGGTGGTGGCAGCGGGAATTACCCGCGAGTTCGAGCTCGGCGCTGCCGTCGAGTTTTAACATCCTTATTTACGGGATTTTAAAAGGCGCATGTCACCGTCGCGTTGACTGGGGGTTGCGGAGGAGATGCTCCGTCACCTGTTTTTTTCGTTGGTGCGCTAGAATCACAACTAATAATTCCAGAAAGTTCCACGTTCTACATCGTGAGATGACCCCCAAAATTATGGTCACATAATTATGATATAACAGTATTTTACTGCTTCGTTAGAGCAGCAATTCTATTCATATCATGACCGAACATCACCAGTTGAAAAGTGCAGTTGTCACCTTCAGCTGAGGTGCGATGCGGGCGCCAAGACCGAGGCCACCTGACTCTGCTGGAAGATACTCTGGTGCTCAAGACGGCCTCAGGTGAGCAGCTGGCAGTGGGGAGGAAACACGGGGCAGTGTCTGCAAGGGCCACCAAGCGGCAGCAAACATCAGAAGTTGCTAAACGAAACCAACCCCAGGCTCCAGCAAAGGACTTCGGGGCCAGCTTGTAGGTAGGTGCCTGCCCAAAGCTGTGGAGCTGCACTGGTGAAAAGATATCTCTTTGAATGCTTAGCTGTCACAGTCACAGAGTCAAGCTCTCCCAGGCAGTGAGAGGGCAGAGATAATCTTACACGTAAGAAATAGGCAATTCTATGTGGGCATAGATACCCTGACAGCCTGGTATCTCAGGCTAGGCATGTCTGTAATAAATGGGAAAGAGATGGTCTGACCAGCTCTCTCCACAGTTCCGTTTTACTTCTAAAATGATGGTCTGGAAGGGACTCTGGTAAAGTCTCATTGCCTCATCAGTGTGGTTTCTGAATCAAAATTCTCCCTCCTCGGTCCCTGCTAGCATGTCAGAGTCTGTGCCTCATGTATTCGTTTTCCTTCCTTCAGAATCCACAGCATCTTCAGGTAATTTTCATATCTACAAAATGAGCCACAGCCACCACACTCTGAGCAGACCACGTGTGCCTGACTCACTGCCCTCACACCTCTGCTTTGATGATCCTTCCCCTGTAGCCACAGAAATGACCAGTGATGTTTCAATTATACCAACAGACTGCAGCTGTAGCTCTGTGTCTGCATCTCTGCAGTACACAACTTGTACTAGGAAATCTGCCAAAGCATTCTATTGGTCCAGCTACATCTATCAGCTGGGGAAAAAAGAGTGAAATATTTTTAAATATTAAATTTATTTTAACCTCAGTCTAGGCGTCTTTACTGCCTAAAGGCTCTTGCTCCAAAAGAAAGATGCAATTTGTGCAGTTTGTCCAGGAGACCTTGGTGTACAGAGCTATATAAGAGGGCACAGTAAGGTAAGAAAGAGAGGTCTGTGTAAATTCCACAGAGAGGAAATTCTCAGCTACAACTCTGAATCCATCCGGATACATGCAGAAGAATCTTACAGCTGCTATGAATTTTGACTCAAATGTGCCTGACAACAACTCTGGCTGGATGTTCTAAGGTTCACACACACTCCTTCCTAGCAGTTGACTTATTAATAGCTATGCATATGGAATTCAATGAAATCATATGGAAAATTGGTCCCTTATATTTTCCTTTTTCATTCTCACATGGAAATAGTATAAGCCCAGGACAATTTATTCCAATCTATTCTTTATTCTATGATTCTAGGAGCTTTTCTGTCGAATATCATTGCCTCTTCCCAGAAAGGAGAAAAAAAGGTCCACTCATCACCTCAACATAATAATGTTACTCAACATGTGCAATGCTTTAGCTAATTTGAGTGTTTTCTGCACTTTGAAATCCTTGAGTCATTGGAACATTTGGAGAAAATATAGCTTGTACTACATGTGGTGCAGGGCCCAATGACACACAGATGATGCTCCTGGTAGCTTGAGTTTGGTTCCTGTCATATTCCACAAGTGAGATTAAAATCAATAGCTAAAGATCTCATCTAGGACAATGGCAATTTTTGAGGTAGGGGAAAACAAAGTTTTGCTTAGTAAGAGATTATAGATCTCTGAAGGAGACCCTTCTCAATACAGCTTCCCTTCCTATGAGATCCACAAGAGGATTTTTTGGAACAAGGGTAACATTTAGTCCAGGGAGAAGAAACTTGATTAAAGGAAAGGAAATTTGAGAAGTGTTAGATTTGCCAGGTAAGAGCATTTGTGGATGAAAACAAGCAGAGGAACTTGTGCGAAAGTGTAGCCATAGAAATACTGCATCAGTTTAACATGGGTTCCACAGGCCATAAACATGATAATTGCTGTTTCCAGCACATTCCAGTCCCACATCCTCCATGATGTAGTACTGCAATAGCCCAAGTACCCCAACACATCATTCATACCCCTAGAACCCTGATACCTCTAAGTCACACAACACTTTCAGATCGTCTGCATATCCAGATTCACTTCTAACCTCTTCTCACATTATCTTTGCCACTTCTTTCCTTCCTTTGCCTATGAGACTATCATCACAGTAATTCCATGCCTTACTGTTCACCTGTGTTGGCCTGTAGGAAGAGTGGAAATGTGCCATGTATATTGGGAGTTAAGACACGTTCTGATTAAGTATGTTGTACATGTATGGACTAACAAGCTGGATAATGCCAAAGCACTCTTAACTGGGTCCGACAATGACTAAAATTCTTGGTGATTCTCTTGGAGGAGTGTCTTCTGTATCTACAGTTCTGGCTCTCATAGAACTGACAGATACTCTATCTTTGAGACAGATGCCAACTACAATCAGCATCTGGACTTGACAATTACACGCTATAATGAATAAAACTGTCAATAGGTGTGACTGATACAATTGGAAAAGGGGTCACTCATAGAATTTACAAATGGAAAGGATTTGAGCTGTTCCAGGCTCCCCAGTTCAAAAAAGAGCTACTGAAGAGAGTACAGCACAGAGCCAGAGATGATCAGCAGCATCACCCTTAGGAGAGTATGTGAACGCTGAGTCTGCTAACAGGAGTCCAAGGGAGGGATCTGATTAATGATTAATAAATCTCTAAAGGGTGTTACAAGGGTGGGACCAGACTCTTCTCAGTGGTGCTCAGTGACAAGACAAGGCACAATGGTCACAGACTGAAAGTTCAATTTAAACCTCAATAAAACCTGTTTCACAATGAGGATAGCACTTGAACAGGATGTCCAGAGAGGTTGTGGTCTTCTTCTCTGGCGACATTGACAACCCACCTGGATCTTCTGTAAGTGATCCTGCTCTAGCAGGGTGGTTTGACTAGATGATCTTCAGAGGTGCCTTTGAACCCCTACCAGTCTGTGATTCTGTAATTTCTGAGACTCTGTGAACTCATGCTGAGCCTAATCCAATGTCGCTGTAACTAAGTGCTAAATACCATACGTTTTTGAGAGGAAGTAAAACTCAACTTCTGACAAGCATCAGCAATGCAAACACTGTGATGGCCACGGCAGCTTCAAAACACGCAGGCCCTTCTGCATTCCTGCGAACGGCGAGACGTGGCAGAGCCCTGGCACCCTGCCTGCAGCCACCCGGGCGCGCAGCGCTGTCGGCACGATCTGACCCGCACTGATAACACTGTGCTTCCCTAGTTTGCTATAAAATCCTAAAGCAAACAAGCACGGCCGGCCCGCTACTCCCACACCCAACATAGCGTGGGGAGAGCAGTAAGAGGGAAGAACCGACCGCTCTAGTAGGGCCGCTCTGTCCCTGCAGCGGGGGTCTCTGATGCAGGAGGCGGACGCTCTACCTCGGCGCTCTGTGGTGAGAGAAGGGCGACTGCTCCCGTTCCCCCGTTTTCTAAAGGGGAAGGAAGCCCTGCTAGCCGCCTCCATTCCGCGCCTGACTCCCCGCCCCAACCCCGCGGTTCCCCCGGTAACCACTGGGCTTGCGAGCTCCTCCCCCTCACTCCCCCCACTCCCAACCCCGCCGGAGGGGACGGGGTGAGAGCGCGCGCACGCAGCAAGGCGCCTGCGCGCGGTGGGCGGCCGTTGGCTGGGGGCGCGCGCGAGAAGGGGGCAGTGAGTCGGCGTGGCCCCGTGAGGCTGGGCCGTGCAGGCCCTCGTAAGTAGTGGCCGCAGCGGCGCTGGGGGAGTCTGGGGAGCTGCTGCCGGCGCGAGTGTGGGCAGGGTATGCGGGGGGAAGCGGGTTGCCGTGACTGGGGTGTGTTGCGGAGGGGGAGACAACGGGTGAGGGGAGGTGTTAACGGGCGGCGGGGGTAACCGGTCCCTGTCAGTGTCTCGGTGCTCAGCGCAGGAGCGGAGGAGGTTTGTGCGGCTGAGGCTCGTCCTTTGAGCGATTGGTGAGTGGGGAAACTTCGGTCTTCTGCGGCTCATCGCTTCTAGCTTGTCGTCTCATATGTGCAGGGCATCCCTAGGCTGTCATCTGTCGTGGACATCAAAGTCAGGACCTGGTGATGCGGTCCTGTAGGTTAGGCTGTTGGTACATTGTGGTGTGAGGTGTAACTACTAAAAGTCACAGACCTGGGGGAAGGTGCTTTGTCGGGCTCAGAGATGCTAAGTCAGGAGGACGAGCGCAGCGTACCTGTGTTTTCATGTGGTTAAATCCTTTGAACGGTTTTGGGATAAAGCAAATTAAGTGCTTGGTAGTATTTTCTACATTTCACCCACGGAGAAACTGGAGCACAATAAAGTGACGCTGTTCACTAAAATGTTGTCACTGATGAGACATAAACTTCCTCAGTCGCTGCTCTAGATGTTGTTTTGGAGGAACCACAGTAGTGATAAGAGAGCTTGAGAGGAGACTCACAGGATTCATGGGAGCCCTCATTTTACAAAAATGCATCCAGGTGATGATAGAAGTGTGTTTGCAGGTCTTCAGGGAAAGCGATGGGGGAGCTACTAGCTACCATTTGAGAAGCTTTGGTTTCCAAGTTGTAATGCAAGCTCTTTTGTATAGCTCTGATACACTTAGAAACTTTGCAGAGTTAAGATCTTCACAGCATTGTACGTATATTGAGTTTCTTGCTAGTACCTGCTTGTTTCAAAGAGTTAACAATGAACATCTCTTGTAGATTTAACATACTTTCCACCCTTTCACTTAGGATGTTCCCAAGGGAGAACAGAGTCACTTTAGAATAGCTCAGTTTTCAACAGAGAGGATTAGTGAAAAGGTGAGTGTCATTGAGAAGGCAAACATTAAAAAGGTGTAATAAATAAACTTTGAGATCTGTTTATGTTCTTTAAACATTTATGCCTTTTATCAGTAAGGCTGTTTTTATCAGTAAGATTGTTTTTTTTCTGTGATTCCATGACGACTCTGAATATCTTTTGTTAATTACAGATACTCTGATTAAATTTAGAATGCTGAAAGGCATGGCTTTGGGTTTTGTATTTATTCTTTGTTCAACTGAGATAATGTTTCATGAACCGTTCTTTAACACTGAAGTCTATCACCTTTCATCCACACTGCTGTTACTGTAAATGAGTTTTCTTGATAAACATGTATGATTGATCCTGTTTTTCATTTATGCAGGTACTTCCTTGTCATTTTTGTAACACATGTATTTTGTTTTCACAAATAAGATTGATTTAAAAGTAAGAAATGTGCTTTGGAAAGGCTTGGGTATTTTCTTTTTTTCTATCTGGTTTGCACTGCCACATCCTCTCTTAAAATAATAGGCAGGAAAAAGCAGCAGTTCAGGGGTGCTTAATTTCAGTATTTGCTTTCTTTATTTTTATTACATGATCCTAAATCTAAGTCGCATTAATTATTTTGGTGAACTGGGGTTTTGCCTGAGTGAAGGTTCTATGCCTGGAGATTCTGACTGCCTGCTTTGATGCCAGAGTTCAGTTCAAAACCTGCTTATTTAGGCAGATGTGTAGTCCAAAAGTTACACAACAGGTGTGCAATTGGGACACCTGTTTTTTTGTTTCAGAGGCTGTGGTTTTTTGAGATGCTTGTAAATAAGGCCCTGAAAAATGTAAAACAATGTCAGACAGTTTCCATTGCTTTTTATTCTTTAGAGTTTTTAACATAACTTTTTTTTTTTAATAAGTTCTGTCTATCTGTGCTGCTTTTGTTTTTTTTTGCTGTTGGAAGTGCTTGGGGATACCTACAAATAACTTTGTGTCATCTTGGTGTCCTTAAATGTCCTTTTAGCATATATGCTGTGTTGTTTCTGAGAGCAACAACTGGGTAATCTTTATTTGTCAGGCAGTGAATTGTGGGATTCATGCATTAACTTACCGTGCATTATAATTCAAGTAATCCTTTTAAATGGATAGAATGATGATTCTAAATATATGCAATTATAAAAGCTAAATTTTCAGATATGGTGCTGTTGAGGCACCTTCAGTGCTCACCATTTGTCCCTTCAATCTTCACTGATTGTCCCCTTCAGTCCTGTAGTTGACTTCTGACCTTATGCAGCTTATTTTAGGTGAGGGGTAATGATACCTGCACAAAAATGAGACGTGAAGGGTTTGATAGGAGATGCTTTCCCCTACTCTGCTTCTGACTTGTGTCATCCCTTCTTCCTTTTTCCTGGAAAGAGCTAGAGCTGGCTGCTACTTGATTGAGAGAAAAGGTTGTGGAGTAGTTGTAGCAATTTTAACTCTGAGGGATTAGGAAAGGAGTTGTCCACATCATATCTTGCCTGGAATGATGGAACTCACCTGTGTTTTCCTAGAGTGGAAAATGAATCCAGACTTCTCAGCAAGATCTGGTGAGATGGGAAAATGAGATTAGTAACTGAGTGTCAGGAAGAGTGATGCATTGTTGCATGCTGCCTTGGTTTTTCAGGAGCTGCTTGTCCAAACAATTTAATAGTATCTTGATTCTCAGGGTGTGTATTTTTAGAATTATTTTCACAAGCATTTGATTAAAATGACTTGTTGCTAGGTTGGACTGGAATAGTTGGAACAGTTTTGAATTCTGTCAAATGCTGTTCTAGGCTGTAACAATTCCAAAGGCTGCAAGTTAGAGCTCTTAAATTGTATGTTTGAAACTTTTCTCCAGCCTAAAAATCCATTTGTACATCAGTTAAAAAGTTTGCTTAGATGTAAATTGTGTCCTAACACAGAAAAGGTCCTGTACATTTAACAGCTTAGGAAAAGAATGCCATCTACACAGTGTCTTGACAGCTGTCTTTGCATTAGATATTGACAATGTATAATCTTTGTTGAGATAAGACTGGAAAACAAAAAGAAAAGAAAAACTGCTTATGTATTTGGTGAAGGTCTCATGCTGAAGCACCTCTACGAGAAACAAATAATGGAATTCTGTTCTTAGTTCTTAATTAATCATAAATATACAACTCTTAGTTTTCTTTTCTTTTCAACTTTGTTCATAGATACCTGTAATCTGAAAATTGTAAGTGTACTAAGTAGCCCCAGGTCTGTAATCTAACTTCGGTCCTGTGTTGCTTTAGCTCTCTGTATTTTACACTTTGATTAAAAAAATTCATTGTGAAGAACTTAAAGCTAAAAGATGATTTTTTTAATTTTTTTTGCATGTAAGAGAAAGGTAAGTGAGGAATTTGGCCAGAAATGTGTTGAAGTTTTGGAGGTTTTTATTGTAAAGTAGCTGCCACAAAAAGACAGGGTATTACCGAGTTGAATTGTGACCTTAGATTTCCATTGTACATGAGATTACTGTGTTCACAGAAATGAGTGTTACCCATGTGCTTTTCCAGGACATCCCACTGACCTCAGGGGAAAAGATGCTTTTAAATTGTGCCGTCTCTTTTTTTTTTTTGTAGGTACTTTTGCGGTTAGCAGTTAGGTAGTCATGGGGTGTGCCAGCACTGTTTGGTGCTGTATGCCCTACTCCCTCTCTTTGCACTCAGTCTGGCAGTGCTGTGTCTTTTACAGTGAGGTTGGTGGCTCAGCTGGAGTTGTGTAACAAGAGAGGCCATTCATAAATGCGTTTCTTGGCCTGGAGATATTAGACTGCATTTCCTAGCATAGAATCAGAGTTTATTACATCTTAGGAAAGTGAAAACTCCTGCTCACTTGGCCTGCACTTGATGATGGCTGTTGTAGTCTGAAGATGTAGATTTATTGCCTGAGATGCTGGAAGGCTGCTGCAGCAACTTGTGAATTTTGACTTGGAATTCCAAGTGGAGTTTTTTCAGCTCTGTAAACAAAGCGAAGAGGTTTGGAGTTTCTGGTTTTGGGTTTCCAGTATCTCCTTTTCACTTCTTTCTTCTGCTGTTCATAGAGGACACATGGCACTGAGCTAGGCACGGTGGCCACCTTGCCCTGGGAATGTGGTGAATAGAGTGGTACATTGAGGATCAGCAGAAGGAAGACTTTGTCTGAATTCCATGGTTTGCTGAAATGAAGGGAGTTCTCTCCTCATTTGTGGCTGTAGAAATTTGCACTCTAGAAATGGAGGACCGGTGTGGAAGTATTGTTGAAATTGTTGCAACTGCATTGTTGAAATTGTTGCTGCCAGTTTGTCTGCCTGAAGATAGATTTTGCATAGCTATGGCAGGATGGTTATGCCATGTAGTAATGACGGTGTAAATGAATGGTCAAAAACTGTAATTTGGTTAGTCTGAGGTGGTAGAAATGAATAGTCACTGTTCTGAGCATCAAAGGATGCAATGGACAGCAAAGTTCACAGCTGTGTGCTGTGGCTGAAGGTGCATGATGGATGTCACCTGGACATACAGGTAGTCAGAAAATTACTCATTCTGAGTTAATATGTCAGAGTAGTTGTTAAAAATCCCTACATCTTGGGCAGCATGCTGGATTTTTACACCACTTTTAAGTCAGTGTTTAACTTCAGCTAATGAAATGGTATATGGGGTGTAGGTGGCAAGGTGTTGGCAGTGGTGTTGGTGCAGGGCTGGACTCTGTGAGAAAAGGCCTGGGGCTATACCTGTGCTGAACACAACCAGTTCCAGCAGCCTCAAACGGGACAGCTGAGCTAGTCAGCTCAGCTGGCGATGCCTCAGGGAAAACGTGTTTAAGAAAGTGAAAAATGCTGCACAGCAGCAGCTCTGAGGGAGGAGTGTGGTGGTGGGGGAAGTGAGAAATGGTGCTGTGAATGCTAAGCGCCAGAGAACGATAGGGGGAGAAGGAATTTCTGGGGCTGGAGTACGTACCCACTGCACTGCTTATGGAGAGCCTTTGCTAGAACAGGCTTCTGGTGAGCACTTCAGAGGAGCAGGATTTGTGTCAGGAGCTGGGGCCCATAGAAGGACCCATGCTGGGGCAGGTCACAAAGGACTGTAGCCCATGGGAAGAGCCCACACTGAAGTAGGGGAAAAATGTGAGGAGGAGAAAGGGGGAGTGGCTGAGAGGAACTGTGGTGGACTGACTCCATACCACTGCACTGCTATGGATTGGGGATTAGGTGAGGTGGGAATGAAGGAGTGAGGTTGAGCATGGGAAAACTGGAGTGGTGGGAAAGTTAGTTTTTGTCTTTTACTGTCCTACTGTAATTTTAATTGGCAGTAATTTATTTTTCCCCAAGTCAAGTCTGTCTTGCCTGTGATGGCAATTGGTAAGTCATCTCTCTGTCTTTATCTTACACATGAGCTTTTTCATCTTATTCTCTTCCTCTGCCCTGCTGTTGAGGAGAGGGGAAGTGAAGAGAGTGAGTGGGGCGGAATCAGTGACACATTCAAAAAACTGGACTTCACACATGTCAGTGCTCAGTGACTGCTGCTTTTGTCCATGTGAATCTTGCATGTGAGATACCAAGATGTTCCTAATTTCTTTCCTGCATGGCAGAGTTAAAAGATGTAGGCAGAGTCTTCTACCAGGGCTTTTCTGCTACAATGTTCCTGTTGTATGAAATGGATTTACTGTACTTGCCTGGCAAGCCTTTACTCATTTACGTCTGTTGCAATTGCTTCTTCTGTGATACTGGTACACATGGAGACAATAAGTTATGTAAACTAAATATCTAGGTTATTTCCTGGTTATGTGCCCTTTATCTTTTCATTTGTAACTCTAGAGAGTTGGAGCAGCATGCCAGTGCTTTTGTTCTTTTACATTGCCTGTCAAGCAATTATCAGTAATAAATAACAAGAAAAGAGTGTGGAGCCAGCACATCTGGTTATATTCTCTACACAACTGGAATGCCTTAGCTGGCAGTGGCTGTTACTCTGATCAGGCCCCACAAATACACCTTGGTCTGTTTCTTTTTGACGTACGTGTTTTCTCCTTAAAATCATCTGTTCAGAAGCAGTTTATAGAACATTACCAGTAATTGCATGGAAATGTGTATTCTTGTCATCCTTATAAAATAACTGTTGCTATCCAAATGAAAATTAAGCTATTCTTTTTCTGCTGGTGGTCATAGAACCTTAGAACCAGGTTCTGACTTTCTTCAGGGAAAGAGTAGTCAGAGGGTCATAGAAGGTTGCTAGAAATATGACTTGCTCCTGATATTAGTAACCCCATGTTTGCATGAAAGCCGGTGCTGGTGCAGTGGAAGCTAGGCCCATGGAAGGACCCATGCTAGAGCAGTTCATGAAGAACTGTAGCCATGGGAAGGGCCCACACTGAAGCTGAAAGGGTGGTTCAGAGACTGGAGAGGAAGGTGAGAGAGCGACTGCTGAGATCCAGGCTGGTGTTACTTTATGGCTGACCAGTTAGAACACAAAGTAGTTCCGAAGGTTTTTATGTTACTGTCTAAAACAAGGAAGCTTTTCTTCCAAAACTGGTGTGCAGTTCTAATAATAAGACCTCTGTGGCACAGAGGAGGCTCACCTGGGGAGGCTTAGAAATATCTATGTGCTTGGAATGTACATATTGCGCAAAGAGCTCAGACAGGTGAGTTACAGGAAGCTAATGCTTATCATGAGCCTGTAGCTCATGTGTCCTTTGTCTCCTCACCTCTAATACAATCCATCTTAGCTGTGTATATAAGGGCATAACCAGATGGATAAATGATGGCAAAGCACTGGATGTGGTCTATCTTGACTTCAGTAAAGCATTTGACTCAATCTCCCACAGCATCCTTGCAGCCATACTGAGGCACTGTGGTCTGGACGATCAGGTAGTGATCATGAACTGGCTGCAGGAAGGAAGCCAGACAGTAGTGGTCAATGGGACAGAGTCTAGCTGGAGGCCTGTATCTAGTGGAGTACCCCAAGGGTCGGTACTGGGACCAGTACTATTCAATATATTCATTAATGACTTGGATGAGGAATTTGGGTGCACTGTCAGCAAGTCTGCTGCTGACACAAAGCTGGGAGGAGTGACCAACATGCCAGTGGGCTGTGCTGCCATTCAGTGGGACCTGGACAGGCTGGAGAGTTGGGCGGGGGGAAAATTGAATGAAGTATAACAAGAGTAAGTGTAGAGTCTTGCATCTGGGCAAGAACAACCCCCAGGTACCAGTATAGGTTGGGGACTGACCTGTTGGAGAGCAGTGTAGGAGAAAGGGTCCTGCGGGTCCTGGTAGCCAGCAGGATGACCATGAGCCAGCAATTTGCCCTTGTGGTCAAGAAGGCCAAACAGCATTCTGGGGTGGATAAGAATAGGGGTGATTAGTAGATGGAGAGAGGTTCTCCTCCCTCTCTACTCTGCCCTGGTGAGGCCCTATCTGGAATATTGTGTCAAGTTCTAGGCCCTCAGTTCCAGAAGGACACAGAAATGCTGGAGAGCGTCCAGCGCAGAGCAATGAGGTTGACGAAGGAAGTAGAACACCTCCCTTCAGAGGAAAGGCTGAGGGAGCTGGGTCTCTTGAGCTTGGAGAAAAGGAGACTGAGGGGTAACCTAATTAATGTTTATAAATATGTGAGGGGTGGGTATCAGGAAGATAGAGCCATGCTTTTCTCAGTGTAATCCAGTGATAGGACAAGGGACAATGGGTGTAAGCTGGAACATAGGTTCCACATAAATATGAGAAGGAACTTCTTCCCAGTGAGGGTGACAGAGCACTGGAATGTAGAGATTTTTAAAACCTGTCAGGACATGTGTTCCTGTGCAACTTATCTAGGTGATCCTGATGTGGCAGGGGAACAGGACTAGATGATCTTTCGAGGTCCCTTCCAATCCCTACTATACTGTGATTCTCTGTACCCTGTGTCTACTTCAGCCTCATCCTTTCTATGATGTCTTAAGAACTAAGTTGACTGGAAGCATGAGAACACCCCTTACCTGACATAAGTGTGCTTGTAAATTTCTCTAAGGTAGAAGCAACTCTACCAAAGGAAATGTGTCTCTCAGCTCAATACATAGCAGCTAGAGAGGAGGATTAGGCAGCTTGGCGCATGGCCTCCTAGCAGCCCTATGTCAGAGGAGAGCTCAGTCAGTATGGCTAATGCTGCTGTGGTAGACTGGGAGAGCACAAGATGGGAAAGATGGCAGTCACCTGTGTTGTTTCTATCCTGATGAATCTAGAGTGTTTTTAGGGAAGTGTTATGGGACAGAGCAGTGGAAAAAGCACCAGTGTAGGACAACTTTGTAATAGTAAGTTATCTTTGGCAAAAAGACTGTTTCAAACACCCTTTCATAAAGTACACATTTATGTCTATGGTGACACTGTCATCAGCCCGTATGTTTGGGTGTTAACAGTGGAGTGCAGTTGGGACTGCCAGGACTTCTCCACAGGTATGGGCAAGACAGTGGGCAGATTGATCTGTGTAAGAAGGTGGTTGTCTTCAAATGGTGCAGATACCAAAAGGGGTTTGATAGAAATCATAGTTTGGTTTAGGACCAAAATCTGAAACCTTCGTTTCTAATCTAATGGATTGTTACAGTAACTGTATGCAGTGTTGCTGCTGGCAGTGCTCTGTCAGGATGTGCCTGAGCACCTCCACTAGTTTTGCTGTTCTGGAAGGAAATGAGAGGCTGTCATTACAACCTGGAATGTGAGTAGAGGAAGGGGTGTGTGGTACTGTACTGGGGAGCCTCTTAGGGCTGGGGAAAAACAAGATATGTTGGTTCTTTATTTTTTAATCATCCTGCGAGTTTTGAGCTGACACCTACAGCATGTGAGAGGTAACAGAGGTCTCTTTAAAGTTTGGGGTTTCCTGGATTGAAGCTTGTGCAGTGCTTTCCATGCTTCTTGGAGCAACTGCTCTACAGGAAGGTGGGATTTGGCAGCAGCAGTGAGTGGTCTAGTGTGATTGCTCTGCTTGGCTTGAAATCCAGAGGTGTGGAAAGGGTGTTTGTTTCTGTATTTGGTTTCTTTTGTTTCTTCATTTTAAGTGTCCCATAATTTCACTTGTTCTCTGTGCACTTGGTGGAGTGTTTTTGATATGAAGTAATAGGATTATAAAAGTCCTGTATAAAAGAAATGTTAAAAGCTATAAGCTTAATGCTCTACTGAAAAACTAATCTGCTGAGAAGAAGGAAATGCCTGTTGAAAGGAGCAGGTTTAGACTCTTGTGAAACTTGAGGACTGGAACTATCTTGCACAGAAAAGTTGCTGCTATACAGTGATCTTTATATTTTGTCAGTTGTAAAGAACTCCTTTCTTTGAGGGTTTAATCATAGAAACATTGAGGTTAGAAAAGACCTTTAAGATCATCGAGTCCAGCCGTATACCCTAAGCAACTAAGTCTACCTTTAGACCCACCACTAAACCTTGTTTGCTTTGCCATGCTGCTTCTTGGAGTGAGCTTAAGCCACTGCTGCTTCTGATTTTGGCCTAGTTGAAATACTAAATAGCAGCCTCCATAGTACCGTGCTGGTAAATGCAGTCCCAAGGAACTATTTCAAACTTTGTTTCCTGCTTGAACTTGAGAGAGTTTTTAAAGTTAGATTGAAGTTAATCCATTTTGCTGCCAAAACCTGTTCTGGTTTTTGTGGAATTTGTGCATAAGCTTGAGGAAGTTGCAGGGGCTTCTGGAAAATCCTGCGTGACATGAAGCCTGCTTTTACTGGGCATTGTGAAACAGGTAGACTCAGAAAGTTAGTTTGTGTAAATTTCCATGCATCAAATGAAAGTATCTCTGGAGCTGCCCTGCAGATGTTTTATCCAGAGTGAATTACTTTAAATACAAAAATATTTAAAATATTTATTATGAAAAAGAAAACGTTAGCATGTTGTCACTGACCATGTATAATTGAAACTTTTTGGTTGGTGATCACATGAATATAGATCATAGAATTATTAGGGATTGGAAGGGACCTCGAAAGATCATCTAGTCCAACCCCCTGCCATGGGCAGGGACATCCCACCCTAGTTCCGGCTGGCCAGAGCTTCATCCAGCCTGGCCTTAAACACCTCCAGGGACGGGGCCTCAACCACCTCCCTGGGCAACCCA
>JAOXOE010016164.1:0-23589 GCA_028565055.1 Phoeniculus purpureus
TCCTTTTCACAGCTGATCCTGGTGAACGTAATTGCCTAAAAATGCTGCTATAAACAATAAGCTCTTTTTTACCTGCCTGGTGATTTCACTGTTTAAGTCTGAAAACTGTCACTTTTATTTAAGTATTCTCTCATTTTGCAAGGATGTAGGCCTGTGCATGATAGAAAATGACTCAGACACCAGTGGTTAAGATACTTCAAACTTATTTTTTATGATTTCCAAAAGTTATGGGAAGTTTATACTGCAGTATTTGATTTGGAAACTCTCACTTCAAAAGAGAGATTGAGGGGCTGGAGCAGGTCCAGAGGGGCAACAAGGCTGGGGAAGGGACTGGAGGCAATGTCTGCTAAGGAGAGGCTGAGGGAGTTGGAGGTGTTGAGCCTGGAGGAGACTGAGGGGGGTCTTCTCCCTCTCTACAACTACCTGAAGAGAGGTTGTAGTCAAGTGGGGGTCAGGCTCTTCTCCCAGGCAACTAGCGATAGGAAGAGAGGTCAGAGCCTGAAGCTGCCAGGGAAGGGTTATGTTGGATGTTAGGAAGCCCTTCCTTATGGAAAGGGTGATCAGACTCTGCCCAGGGCAGTGGTGGAGTCCACATCCCTGGAGGTATTGAAGGACAGCTTGGCTGTGGCCCTTAGTGCCCTGGTCTGGCCAGTGGTGATGTCCTAGGCTAGGCTGGATGATCTCAGAGGTCTTTTCCAGCCTCAATAATTCTGTGATTCTATGAGGTAGCAATTAATTTACATTATGCCTGGGTTATTGTGATCACATGTATATATTGCCTTCAACGTGAAAACTAGAGTTGGAAAAATCAAACTAGAGATTACCAATTCCTCCATGAATTGTAAGCCGTGGTATATCATACCCTTCAAAGGCAAAATTGTCAGAGTTCAGGCTATTGTGTAAAGTCAAGATATTTGAGAACTTCATTTTACTACCAGTAAAGAACTTAATTGCAAGGAGTGTCTTGCTCAGTATGCAAATCCTAGTTTCATTCTACTTTTACTGAAAAATTAAAAAGAAGATTGTTTTCTTTGTGAAATTTAAAGGAAATAGGTTGAACACATGTTTTTTACTTGTTAAATGATACGGCATGGTATTTCTATTCAAATATATGGGGAACAGGTGAGCTTAAATAGGACCATTGCTGAATAGACTGACTAGGTACAGAAGATCCATTCTTTAGTGGTACTTTTAGAGAAATGTTGAGTCTTTGTTGTGTTTCTCAGGTGTACAGGTGTTTTTGGGAAGGCTTGCTCCAGTCCCTGTTCATCCAGATGTATTTCTGGCCAGTTTGTTTCTTCTTTATATGAAATGTAAAGTTCTGAGAATACTCTGTTTCCTGAAACAGGTCCAATTTAATTCTTTGTAATTTGTGGAATAGGCTGCCTCTCACATATTTTTTTCAGGCATCAGATTTCAATGCAAGGCACCCCTGCCTTTAGTATCTGCCAGTTAAAAAATTGCAATTAAGCATGGGCTGATTCTTAGCTGTGATAGGGAAGTTAAAGACACTAGATAAGCTTACAGTTTGCCTGTTTCAGAGGGAAAGCTTTCAGGTATTATGAACAACCAAAGACACACTGAGTGAAAAGTACTGAAGGTCTGTGCATGAGGCAACTGCTTTACCTATGATAACACTGGAGTAGTGTAGAACAAAGACAAGGCATCACCCAGAGACCTTGACAGCATCTGCAAGAGGAGCCTGAATTGAGAAACCACAGTTTTGTTTTACCACTGCAGACCCAGGATCAGCTGGACAAAACTGCTGCTAAGGCATGACAAGCCCCAAAGGGTTTTGATCAGCAGTTCTTCCTGTATTGGTCCTGAATTCCCCCAATTCATGATGATTTAGTAGTAAAAATGAAAGCAGGAACTATTGGTTATTTCTGGAAATTATTTATGTGAAAAATCATAAGAATAGCAAGAAATGATATGAAGCAGAGAAACACCATTTTTAGAATTGGGATGAACCATTTGGTTTGTGAAGATTGCTGGTCCTGAGCTCATGGCACCATATTGCATGGAGCTAACAATCTAGTAAGTCCTCAGCTTCTCACAGTGTGTCCTTTATAGGTAGCTTGATCTGCTTATTGCTCACAGTAACCAGAAGCCATATGTCCGCCGTAGCAGTGTCGATAGTGAGCTAGCAGTCTGCTCTGTGAAGCAATGCTGATAATTTTGGATCAGAGCCATGATAATACAATCACAAAGCTGTCCAGTATTTATCAGCATGGTACTTTCTCTTAGGCTGTGAGTGAGAAAAATGGATTCTTTAACTTGTTCCAGGAGAAAATGATGATTAAGTTGGTGAATTTTTATTTCTAATTTAGATACTGAGATCAGAAAGTCCAATCTTTTTGTAGCTGATAAGTCTGCATTAACAGGATCCTAGAAGAGCTGAGTTAGTGTTGTATTCATAGACTTCACATCTTTAAGTGTACAATAGGCTTATTCTTTAAAAAAAACCCCACTATTTGCATCATAGATTTGACACAGAAATGCACAGCAAAAAAAAAGAAGTAAAGTTGGAAAAGTATCAACTGCTGCTTTTAATGTCCAGTCTTCAGCTTGGGTATTTCTATTTTACTTAAAAACTGTGTCAGTGTTAGGTTTCTTTTAATATTATATAGCATCCCATGTTGGAGCCATTGGTTGAGTTCAGCAGGTAAGGGATTTTATGCATAATAATGCTAACTGCATCATATCTTTCAGGTTTTTTTATGGCTCAATGTTCTTCCTCAGAGAACTTCCTCTGGATTTTAATCACTAGATAAATTTAATTATTAATCTTCCTAAATAACTTGAACCCACCACTAGATTGATTTTCTGCTGCTCTTTGTGTGTGATAGAAGTTTATTTTGAGATATTAAAAAAGCATGAAATGTGTTCAAAATGTAGAACATTAAGTCTTGTATTGCATTTAAGGATGGTAAACCAAAACTAATATCCTGCATTTCTTGATCCTGCTAAAAATGTTGTTTTTGTCACACTACCTTGAACTTTTTATTAGGTCTTTTGTGTTGCTTATATGGTATCATTTAGTGGGAAGAATAACAGCTCTGACATGCTCTAGAATATTGTGCATTCCTACTTATAAAATAAGGAAAACAATCCTTTGGCTGTTGAGTACACGGGGGGAAAATGTTGGAGAAAGAAAAATAAGGATAAGCTGAGTGACAGACTAGCTAAAGAGGGAAGTAAATAGGATGCTTGGAGATCCTGCGTTTATAAGAATGGTAAATGAAATACAACGCTAAAAACTCTGAAGATAGACTAAAATTAAGATTAGGCAGCTTCTTAGGGCTGGAAAGGGTAGAACAACCAACAAATACTGCCCTTAGAGAATCCAGAAGTGCTTTGCATTGTGGTTTACTTATCCTATATATTGACCTTCATTTTACAGGTATGTTTTCAGATCAAAGTTTTGTGCACTTTAGCAGCAAAGAATAAAATACAATATTGCTGCCAAATCCCTGACGTCCTTTAAAACTGATAGTATTAGATTACCTGAAGAGAAATCAGAAATAAAGTTAGCAAGTTGATAGGCTTTCATACTTATCCCCCATATTTATGTAGTTTTCAATCTGCAAGGACTCTTGAGAGCTTGAGAAAGAAATGTTTGTGTGTGAATTCTGGAGATTAAACAGTTTGTCTGGGTACATGTAGCAAGTATTGGGTGCATGCTTTACTTCGAATTCCTTATTTATAATATGAATCAATGGCTTTTACTTGCTACTTTGTGTGCAGGATCTTACAGATACCTCATATGTCTTTATCTTTTAAAAAATCATACAAATATTCTTAAACGTAGAAATAGAAGTTGTTCCTGGTGGTACCTCTACATGGAAATGACGTACTTCCTCAGCTATTAAGTTGTTCTCATCTTCTTATGCCTAGTAATTATTTTGCAATATGGATAAAGTGTCATGGTTCGTTAATGTTTGTAGGGACGCTTAAATCTAGTAAGGATCTTCCTACATGAAATTTAATCATAAGTTTATATTGATCCTGGATGCATCTATGGCTCTAACTTGCTTACTTACTTAGATATGCAGTTGTTTAAACAGAATGTGCATATGTGTGTGTGTGATCTAACATCACATCAGCTAGACCAGGGCCCTAAGGGCACAGCCAGTCTCTCCTCCCACACCGCCTTGGGTAGTCCATTCCAGTGTTTGATCACCCTTTCCGTGAGGAAGGGCTTCCTAACATCCAACCTAACCCACCCCCGTTGCAGCTTCAGATCTTGCCCTCTCATCCTGGTGCTGGTTGCCTGGGAGAAGAACCCAGCCACCACTTGATTACAACTTCCCAGCCTCTCCTCATCAGACTTTCCCTCCAGTCCCTTCCCCAGCCTTGTTGCTCCTCTGGACTCACTCTGGTCCGTCAATCTCTTTCTTGAAGTGAGGGGCCCAGAACTGCCCCCAGGACTCAAGGGGAGGGCTCCCCAGGGCCCAGTACAGAGGCAGAATTACGTCCTTAGTCTTGCTGGCCACAATATTGCTGATACAAGCCAGGATGCCCTTGGCCTTCTGGGCCACCTGTGCAGCCATCTGGCTCCTGTTCAGCCAGCTGCCAACCAGTACTCCCAGGTCCCTCTCTGGCAGACTGTTCTCCAGCCACTTATCCCCCAGTCTGTAGCTGCAGGGGGTTATTGTGGCCAAAGTGTAGGACCATGCACATGGCCCTGTTAAACCTCATCCCACTAGCTCCTACCCATTGACCCAGCCTGTCCAGGTCTCTCTGCAGTGTCTTCAAGCATTTAAAGGCAATGATTTTCATATATGTTGTTCTAGACACACGCAGTACAGCTTCCAAGGTATGGTACAGCCCACAACATGGTGTAGTTATGGCTAAACGTTCCCAGAAAGCCTTCTATAGTACAATTTCTATTTTTAAAGAAAGACGTACCGGGTTAAAATGTCCTCTACTGAAACTGCACAGAGAGATTTTAAGTGCTTTAATGAATTTTGGTTATGAAAAATGAAAATTGCATTATGCAGCACAAGAGAAAAGGAAGGTGAGAGGGTAACTGGTCCCTGCCAAGCCTGGATTTTTTCATTAGCACTAAAGTTAGAACAAAATTAGTGCTAAAACTAGCAAATGAAATTGCTGAAAATGAAATCTGTATGGGAATTTCAGGAGAGACCTTGAGGATTGTGGGAGGTCAATGGGGAGTGTCTGGGTAATTTTGCAAAAACACACTTTATTCATCCCTCGTGTTAACTTTTGAAAGGAGAATGTTTTCCCAATTGCTTGCATTTCATTCCAGGTGGGAAAGTCAGGATGTAGCAGAGGGAAGATTCACAGCACAAAGTCAGAGAAGGAACCTGTGTTTGTGACAAGCATTTACATTTTAGTGCTGGACTTGATACAACAGGTTTATTTTTCTGGCCATTCTTCTTTCATGAATAAATTACTATTCTAGGAGAAAGAGTAGTTGTTTGTTCATGAAAAAAATTAAAGGGAAGAAACCATGAACCCTTATTTGACATCATAGTTGCACAATTACATAGAAGAAATGTGAGGTAAACTAGATAATTTAGTCAAACCTGTTACAGTATTTGAAAAAAAATCCCGAAAAATGGTTTGGGTGGATATGGATATTGATCACCAAGACTTGTTGTATGAGATGCAAGTGACCATTGTATGGAGGTTTTGGAGCTGGCAGTGCTTGAAGTTCAGGATTATGGATGCTTTTAAGCACAGGCACCAAACGACAAGCAAGCCCAGTGACAGCTGGTGAGCAGTGGTTCCCCAATTAGTTAGACCAGTCTGCAGTTACTCATGCCACACATTTGATTAAGGCAGTGGAATATCTCTCTTAAGAGGAAAGGCTGAGGGAACTGGGTCTTTTGAGCTTGGAAAAAAGGAGACTGAGGGGTGACATCATTAATATTTATAAATATGGAAAGGGTAGGTGGTAGGAAATGGAGTCAGGCTCTGCTCAGTGTTGTCTAATGATAGGACAAGGGGCAATGGGTGTGAGCTGGAACAGAGGAGGTTCCACATCAATATGAGATGGAACTTTTCATGGTGAAGGTGATGGAGCACTGGAACAGGCTGCCCAGGGGGCTTATGGAATTTCCTTCTCTGGAGGCGTTTAAAACCCACCTGGATGTGTTCCTGTGCAACTTGATGTATGTGATCTTGCTGTGGTAGGGGTCCCTTCCAATCCCTAATGTTCTGTGATTCTGTGTAGATAAAGGACTTGTACAATAAGGTGCAAGAAGATATTCTGAAAACTGATCAATAGAATGGAACTATCTTAGTAGAAAGAGGCAGGAACTCCTAGGCACTATGTGGTGCTATTTCTCCTGTTGCTTCTTCACAGAACAGATAACATTAGAGTGTCAAGGAAGATTGATCACCATGGCCACTCTGACACTGATGAAGAAATCTGGGACTTTAGGTAACTTTGGTCATTATGTCATCGTAATGATACTTCTCTCTGGGTATGTGTGGAAGAAGCCTGGCTCAAGAAGGCGGAGATTGGCTGACAGTTGGACAGAGGTAGAAAAGGTGTGTTGCTTGGCATAAAAGATGGCAACTGAACTTTGGAAGCTTTTGTGGAAACTTCCTGACCAAGGATCACCAGAAGATCAGAAGGCCAGTTGTCTGCTGCCTGGACCTGGCACCTAGAGACACCTGGGACCTGTGGTGGCAGCTGTTGTCCTCTTAACTTTCTTCACTTTTCTCCCCTTTCTCTTCACTCTTTTCTTTCTATTGCACACTGTTTTATTAGCAAAAAAATAAAATTACCCTGTTGAGCTGAAGCAGAAACCCCTAGGCATGGTCATCTTGGTTTTGTGTTTTGCACTTTGAGATCATGGTAAAAGAACCTTCACGAGTCCTCCTGTGTGGATCATGAGAACATTCAGTTTGCTGTCTCTTTGCTCTCATTGTCTTTGCCAGTGTCATCTCTGGCACTGTCCCGTAATGGGTCTGGTCCAGGTGTGAAAGGCAGAGCAAAGGCAGCTGCCTCTGTATCACCAGCTACTGAAAGATGAGTTCTGCTCAGAGGGACAGCCAGTCCTGAGCCCGTTAGAGTAGTCCTTAAGGACTTGAACCGCTCTGAAGAAGTGATAATGAATTGATTAAAATGCAGTCTGTTGAAACTTGTGACAAAAGGGATTTTCTTTTCTCTGAATGTCTCTGCTCTGAAACACTGCAGCGTGTTTCCCCCTGCATTTCAGCCAAGGTCACTGGAGACAGCATGCTGAGCAAGTGCTGTGCTCCACACTGGTCTGAACTACACATCAGTGGAGTTTTAATGATCTCACTGCAGGATGTATTCTGGGGGGATCTGAACTTCAGTGGATGTTATGGACTATAAGATGAGAGGGCTTAAAATGGATTATTTCTTCTTCAGACAATTGTGTCAATATTGCTGCTGAAGAGATGCAGCTTTCTTAAGGAATGCTAGGAAAAGCATTCTCCTTGTATTAAGTGCTTACTGCATAGACTCATAGAAGCATTTAGATCAGAAAAGACCTTTAAGATCAAGCATCATTCTTATTGTACTGTGCAGATTACCCTGCTCCTGATAGGTGGCATGTTCTGCTCAGCTGTGCAAACCTTCAGTGCCCCCACATTTTCTGAGTTGCAATACTCATGGGTTTACATACTTCTGCATTTATTGTGATGAACAGCGTAAGGAAAGTCCTCATCAGAGAAAGTATTTTCTTTTGAATTCTTTTAAGTTATTGCTCAGTGATAATGTAACTGGTTGATAGTGATCAAGCTCTCACTATCCTAAAAAGGAAAAGCAAGATTTACAAAGGGCTTGTGGCACAAACAAGCCCTTATTAACAAAAACAATGCAGATGACTTTTTGCTCTGGTATGACTTGAAGCAGATTGCTCTAGGTTTTAATGCTTGTACCACTTACCAGGGAACTGTTTCTAAATCATTTGTAAACTGGGCCTTACTGGAGCACTGAGAAAGGCTATTCCCACTGAAATGAGTCAGACACCCATAAGGTCTTGAATCGTGAGTTGAGGAAAGCTTAAGCAGAGCTATGGATGTGGAGTTTATGCAAGAGGCTTTCAGTGGATTTTTGCTAATTTCTTTGGTTTTATTTTTGGAAGCACAAACAAGCTAAAAACTAATTATTTGGATTTGGTTGCCATCTTTACCATGGGACATAGGTATTTAAAGTATAGAAAATTAATTGCTGTTTAACAAGTACTTTATTACAGTTTAGCATTACTGGATGCTGAGAGAATATAAAATGTATCTGTGAATAAGTTTGTGACTGTCAAGCAGAGAAAAATATGACTGTTCTTCAGAATTTCCAAAGAATTCGTCTGTTTGTTTTCTTTCAAAATTTGAATTTGGCGATGTTTCTGCTACAGGATTGTTTTTGTGGAAGTGATTCTTTTTACCCAAGTATAAACATTTGTTTCTCATTTTTTTGGAGAGGGAGAAGAGGATTTAGGGTTTTTTAATTTGCTGCTTTGGGGTTTTTTTTAACCTTAAAAAGCCCTGGGAAGCCTCTGCACTTGTTGGTGGGCTTACTGAGTCAGAGAAAATCTAGCATCTTGTTTAAGATTTATTAAAAAAATAAATCAGTAGCAGGTAATCTTTCTTCTGATTTGCATGGCACAGGCTTGTGTTAAGCTTGTGTTTCAAATGTGAGGTTTTGTCCTTTTTAAAGTGATTTTAAGGATAAGCATCCATCACCCGTGTGTCTCAGGACTGAATAGGTTTTATGTTGATTCTTGAAAAGAAGGGGAGTAACTTTTTTAAGGAGTATTGCTTTAAACAAAAATAAACTGAGCGCAGCTGATTCAAGGGAAGGATAAGTTCTGGTGCAAAAGAGCAGTGGATTTGAAAACAGTGATTTCTGAAAGGCTTCA
Source organism: Phoeniculus purpureus (assembly GCA_028565055.1). Taxonomy (NCBI): domain Eukaryota; kingdom Metazoa; phylum Chordata; class Aves; order Bucerotiformes; family Phoeniculidae; genus Phoeniculus; species Phoeniculus purpureus. The sequence continues at coordinate 8,862 of JAOXOE010016164.1, forward strand.
CTTATCTAATGTACTCTGAAGCTTGTACATCTGAAAGGTTATCAGAGATTATCTTGCTTCAGGTGCATCGTTCCACCAGGCAGACCTGTACAGAGTAACTGGTTGAAACATGAGAAATTCATGTAGGTGGCTGAAAATCACTTAAATTGCTTTTACTAGCAAGAGATGTAATGCACCATAACTTCACTGTTCCCTGTTTAAAATTAATACAAATTGAATCTAGTCTCGTTAGTTTTGATATTTTATAAATATTTTTAATCAATTTGCCTGAACTTTACAAAGAGATTACATTCTATCAAGTACCTCACCACATTCTTCAGAAACCTTTTAATAAGACAATTAATGAGAAACTTCAATATGGCTCTCTCGTGTATTCAGCGAATGTTGAAATACTTAATCTTAAATGGGTAAAAATGATATGGAATGGGATGATAGACAGAGCTTTGATCTTTTAATAGTATGTAGATATGCTTGTTAAAAGAATTGCTGTATATCTTCTTCATTCTCTATTTTAATTGTATTTATATGCCTACAGCGAACTCTAAGCCTGTAGTGTGTCCTTTTCCCACCATCTCAGTCAGAAGGGTCTAAGATTTAAAATTAAAATGAAAAAAACCAAGAAGTAGGTAAGCCAATTTGAGGCAGTTGACTGACAAAACTAATTAACTACTCAAAGACAAACTTATAAGGATAGAGTCTAAAACTTGGGAGAAAGAAAAGGAGACAAAGCTCCTCTGCAATCCCATCATTGTCACAAGAGCATTGATATTGTCAGGCATAAGGTCTGAATAGCTTTTTCCAGTTAAAACTGTATTTCAGTTAAAATTTAATTGTGAAAGCAATATATACAAATAGCCTTTTATAAAATGTAATATTTAGAACACACAAAGCTGTCTGTCTCCTAAGGGCTAATTAACAGTTTGACAAAATTTACTCTCTGAATCCATTCAAAGTCAATTTTTGCTTTTCCAGTGACTAATAAAATTAATATTTAAATTTAAGACATTAAATTAATATTTGAATAAATTAAATTTGAAGATTTAACATCACATACAGATTTCTGTAGTTTTAAAACCTTTTTAGTGTTCATTTCTAAGAGGAAGAGCTTTAACTTGTTCAATATCTGTAAAATCATTAGTGACAAAAACCATAGTGCTGTGTAGAGCTGCGAGTGAGCAAACCATAGAGATAGATGTGTGTTTTATACACTACTGTAGTTGTTTCTAGCAAGGAATTCTAGTCGTGGAGCACAACAAATATTAACTGCTTCATTGTCTTAAGTTACTTCTTAAGTTGAAGCAGGGGAGGTTTGGATTGTATATTAAGAGGAAAGTCTTTACAGAAGAGTTATGAGGCACTGGAACAGCCTTCCCAGGGGGATGGTTGAGTAACCATCCCTGGAGGTATTTAAGAAACATGGTGCTTCATGACCTGCTACTGTGGCAGGCATGGAGGGGGTTATTTTGTGTTTGTCAATCAATCAGGTATTTAGGTATTCAGGTATTTAGGTTTTTTGTTGTTGTGGGTATGGTTGGACTTGGTGGTCTAGGAAGTCCTTTCCAATCAGGATTGTTCTGATTCCACAATTCTTTTAAAATAATGATGGATATCAGACTAAAGCCAGTGTATGCAAAGGATTTGTATTCAAATTAATCCCCAAACTAAAAGAAAGGAAAACGCAGAGGAAAACTTGCTGGCATTCATATTTCAGAATCCCATGAATTGTCAGACATATCATCCACAAGTAAATTCTCCCCCAGTACTGGGCACTGGGCAGGCCTCCACTCGAGTACTGGGGGCAGTTCTGGGCCCCCCCCTTCAAGAAAGAAACTGAAGGGCTGGAGCAGGTCCAGAGGAGCAACAAGGCTAGGGAAGAGACTGGAGAGAAAGTCTGCTGAAGAGAGGCTGAAGGAGCTGGGGGGGTGTTTAGCTTGGAGAAGAGGAGACTCAGAGAGGACCTTCTCCCTCTCTGTAACTCCCTGAAGGGAGGTTGTAGTCTGATGAGGGTCAAGTTCTTTCTTACAAGATGGCAAATCAAGCTTTCATTGTTTTAAAGGAAGAACTTGGAGAGCGAAATTAAAATACCCAGTGGATTTATTAAATAGATGTGTATCTAGTTATTTGTAATAACCACACACAGATATTTATGCACTCAGGGGATCTGATAAATGCTGTAAAAGTTGGTAAAATGTTAGTCTAAGTGTGTTTCAGAATGTGCATGCACGTGAAACTGTCTGTGTATACTGACATCGTTACTTCAAAAACCAGTGGATGAGGAAGATATGTGAAGAGTTTTGATATGGAACAGTAAAAGATGTAATGTGTGTGTGTTTTTAACTTGAGAGATTATATAGAGTAGGAGGAATTTTAGCATCTGAGCTTTAGCAGGGCTTGTAGTTTCAAAATTTCTAGTGTCCAAGGCAACAAAGTAGGTGGCTAATACACTGTGATAATTTTTAGCATAGAATACTCACGTTGCTCTCTATTTTTAAAAAAAATTAAACAGCATCAGCTACGTAACATGAAAGCTCAAAGTCTTACCAGTCCTTACTGTTACCAGGGGCTGGTAGTAGTAAAATAAAGACAGATTTATTGGGAAAGAAATCACTTAATAGCTGCATTTAAAACTACCATTAACTTTCCTCATAAAATAAAATTACTATTCCTACTTTAGAGCACACATTTACTTTATCTTATGATGCTTTTTGAACAAGATCTGGTTTAGCCCACTGGGATGCAAGGACAGCACAGGGACAAGGTAAGAAAGGACGTAATATAGTTGTGAATCGTACTGCTTTAATTACTTAGTATGACTGTGTAATGCCAGTTCTAAGTAGCTCTCTCTGGTACAGAAGCATTAAAAGAAGACTGAAGTTGCAGGACAGAGAATTGATGATGCTAGCAAATTGTACTGATTCATTGCTTAGAAAAGAGCCAGCTTAATGAGTTATGAGTAATGGCAGAAGGACAGAGCCTACCTTAATGTTAATGAGGCTATTTAGTTAGGTTTTATGGATCAAAGAGAGTTGTTCAAAGGTTACAGAATGACTGGGTTTGCTGGTTTGGATGTTTTTTCTCTTTACAGAAGGATACTCTCGCATCAGTTCTATGGCTGCAAGGAAAGGAATCCTCAGGGCTCGGTTCCTTGGAGTCCACAAGCCTCTGGGCAGCTCTTTGCACCTCTGCAGCTACTCTGAAGTGTTGCCAGGTTTTTTTTGCCATTGGCAGAGGGATGTAGGTGCATTTTGTAGCTGCTAAAAGGCCTGTTTTCTCATTTGCCTCCTTGTGTCTATCTGCAGAGGACCAGCCAGCTTCAATAGATGCAAGTGAAATGACTTACAGAATCACAGATTCATAGAATCATTAGGGACTGGAAGGGACCTCAAAAGATGATCTAGTCCAATCCTCCTGCCATAGGCAGGGACATCCCACCCTAGGTAAGGCTGGCCAGCGCCTCATCCAGCCTGGCTTTAAACACCTCCAGGGATGGGGCCTCAACCCACCTCCCTGGGCAACCCATTCCAGGCTCTCACCACTTTCATGGTGAAGAACTTCCTCCGCACATCCAATCTAAATCTACCCAGCTCCAGCTTTGCTCCATTACCCCTAGTCCTGTCGCTACCCACCATCCTAAATAGTCCTTCCCTCCCCAGCTTTTCTGTAGGCCCGCTTCAGATACTGGAAGGCCACAAGAAGGTCACCTCGGAGCCTCCAGTTCTCCAGACTGAACAGCCCCAACTCCTTCATTCTTTCCATTCTTCATTTTTTTCCAGTTTATTTCTTGTGCTTTTTCAGGCTTGTTAGAACAAGCCTGTAACTGTGAATAACAAAGATCTAGATACAGTTTTACACTTACTTCAGAAATCTTACCTATTCTGAAACCTGTTCAGCTTTCCAGCTGAAGATAGTTATTTTAAAACAAAAACTAACATTTTAGTTAATTATTGAAGTAAATATACTGGAGTCTGTCTTGGGATGCTACCAGTAAGTCAAAGATCATTCTTCTATGCTGATAATATGGCACATTCCATTAGGAAATAGGCATTTGTACTATAATTTTCAGAAGTTAAGTTCTTTTCCCTGTAGTCACAATGACCTAAGTTACTATTTTGACAGCTTTCTATTACTTCTGTTTTGCGTGCAGTGGTTGTTTTGTTGGTGATTGCAAGTGCAGGCAAGAACCTCTGAGATATATCAGATTATCTATCATTTCCAATAGTTGTCTTCTTGTTACTTTTCCACATTGTGAATAGAGTTCACTTTGCTTGTGTTTGCCTGGTGAGACACCAGAACAAATTTAGAAACCTGGTCTAGTTCCACTAGGCGGAAGGTGTCATCCTCCATTGTAAGGGGTTTAGATCTCCATGATCCTTCAAATTTCTTCCAACCCAACCCACTACATGATTGTATAAAGCACTAATAGTGAAAATTAAATAAGGGGTAATTCGATTGATACTGAAGAACGATGGCAAACCATATTGTGAGAATGCTTGTAGGAGCACTGCCACAGCCATGAGAATTCAGAGGGTAAAAGGCAAGGTCATCTCAGATAGAAAAGTGAGTTAATACAGGTAAACGATCTCAGAAGGCTTGGAAGAGAGATTCCTAGAATTCTTTTAAATAATTTTTGTCTTCACTTCATGGTGATCTTTTTGGTTAAGAGTGTTTGCCACACCAGCAAGCTGGGATGAATTTCATGTTCAGTACTGTCAGTTAGTGAGTTGACAGGTTTGATCGGGATATAAGCAGGAGGGACCTCAGTGACAGCAAAAATCAGGATTAAATTGACCCATGTGCTAGAAATCTTCAAGCCCTTCACTGAAATGTCTGCATGACTAGAAATATATCTTCTCTTCAAAACAAGTGGGAGTAATTTTTAATGAATTGCTTCATTTTGTCTATCATCTTCATATTCTCAGTAAGATGAAAGGATAGCAGAATGGGCCCACTAGGCTTTTGTCACTATTAGGAACAGAAGAATATAAACACAAATTTGTACTACTACTTTTATCAATGAATACACGAGATAATAGCAAAGAGATGAATATCTCCAATTCTTATAAGATGTTAATGAAAGACTAATTAGCAGCAGCAGAATTGTTGTATAATAAATCAGTTAATCTCTCCTGCCCTTTCCCTTGTGAACCTCTAAAAAAACCCACAATTAATTAATTGAAACCTTTTGTCACTTAATCATTGCCCTGCAACCCTGAATTATCCTGTGATGCAAGAGAGTAGAAAGTGATATTTTTGATGCATGTGGGATGACCCTTCTAGCTTGAATTAATTTACACTGGTTTTACAGAATAATTTAGAACAGACTTGTTGCTGCTTAGTGTGAAATTTGAGGGGATCTTCTCACCAATAGGCTTGTTGGTGACCTCTCTGTATGTAAATACACCTATAAATTATACATACTGAAGCATATATAATGTATTTATTAACATAATAGGACTTATACCATATACAGTACACTTCTGTTTCTTTTCTGCTTATCTTGCAGCACGTGTTCTTTGTACCTCAGTATTGCTAACCAGATCAAGGAGAATCACAGGAGAAACATAAACGCCAGGAGAAACACAAGTGCTAGAAGCGCCTATATGAAGGGAACAACACTGACTGCAGGCAATTCCTTAGATCTGGAATGTGGTAAGGGCTCAGTCATATTTTACTTAATTTTTCTTCATTTTCTAACGTATCAAAACACTCATAAGTGTTTGAAAACGAAGAAGTGGAAGACTTGCCTTAATGCCGCATATTCAGAAGATAATCTGCTTAAACTATAAGCAGGGAGTAAGTAATGAATATTTGACTCTGGCTTACTACAGGCTGCTAGCTGTCCTTGAGCCACTTACCTTGAGCTCAGCTGTTGCTTATTCACTCAATTACTACATCTATAAAAATAGGTCAATAAATCATCAGAGTTAATTAGGAAGTGTTGGATATCTTCAGAGATACACTGCTATTAATAGCTATCTTTTTATATCTTACATTTATTCTTACTTATGGGTTAACGTGTTAAATGTGTGATTTCATATAATACTTTAGGTACTTTTCATAGTTATCATAGCCCTGCCTGAAACTCTGAAATTCTCTCCACCGAGGTCAGCAGGCGTTAATGTTTTGCTAGTAAGGTGACTGCTTAACTCTCTCTGCTGCTTGATGTGTGTGTGTGAATAGTGTTAAAAATACATCCAAGTATGAAGCAAAAATTCAGCAATGAGCAGTACATGTGTAATTCCTGTTATTGGCAAAGTTTGTTTTGCTGTCACTTACAAAAGCACAGGAGCGTGGTAAAAGCTCTTGGGTTGAAGCGAATATGCTCCTTAGGTTTGATTGGGCTGGTTTCCTATTCTTCGGCTTTTTATGAAGCACATCCCATTTTTAACAAATTAGCTACTAAAAACTAACCAAGGTGCTCTAAAGTATTCAAGCTGCCAAGAGACTTTCTGCTTGTTTTGATCATCATCTTAAAGGACAAATTTTCACTTCACTGTAGTAAATGCACTTTGATTAGCATTGTTTGCTGTACTTTTATATGCAGATTTCAGACAGTGTTCTGAAACCTGCAGTGAGGAGATGCTGTTGGGAAAGTCCATGAGGAAAGAAAATACTGGTAAAGAGTTTTGCTAGCACAAAACTTAACTGACAGGTGCGACAGTAATGCAAGCAAGCATCTGAACTTTCCTGTGTTGGTCTCAAAACATGTGGTCTTATCCAGCTTTAATTTCTTGTAAGGAATCACAGAATCATTGAGGCTGGGAAAGACCTCTGAGATCATCCAGCCCAGCCCATGACCTAACATCACCACATTGGCTAGACACTGGCACTAAGGACCATATCCAGTCTGTCCTTAAACCACCTGCAGGGATGGACTCCACCACTGCCCTGGACAGTCCATTCCAGGATCTGATTACCTTTTATGTGAGGAAGGAATTCCTAACATCCTACCTAACCCTGCCCTGTTGCGGCTTCAGGCACTGCCTTCTCCTCCTCGGGCTAGTTGCCTGAGAGAAGAGCCTGACCCCCATCTGACTACAACCTCCCTTTAGGGAGTTCTAGAAAAGGAGAAGGTTCCCCTTGAGTCTCCTCCAGGCTCAGACTCTCATGATCAAACTTTCCCTCTAGTTACTTCCCCAGCCTCATTGCTCCTCTGGGTCTGCTACAGCCTCTCAATCTCTTTTTTGAAGGGAAGGCCCCAGATCTCCCCTCAGTACTTGAGCAGAGGCCTGCCCAGGGTAGGGGCAGATTTATGTTCTCAGTCCTGCTGGCCACACCATTGCTGATCTAAGCCAGGATGCTATTTGCCTTCTGGGCCACCTGGGCACCCTGCTGGCTCCTGTTCAGCCAGTTGTCAACCAGTACTGCCAGGTTCCTCTCTGCCAGGTTGGTCTCCAGATCCTCTAGTAGAGAACAGAGGGAAATCTATTGGACCATGTCATGCATTCAAACCAAACAGAAACAGAAAGTAAGGCAGCCAGGTTCTGAGGTGGGGTCCCACACAGAATTTACCAGGCAATGGAGCAGTTTATGGAAACAAAAGGGGTTTATCAAATCTATAACTATGTACAGAAAGACAAAAAGGGTCATTAGGGTCAGTCAGCATGACTTCAGCAAGGGAAAGTCATGCTTGACCAACCTGATAGCCTTTGATGAGGGCATACCCAGGTGGACAGATGATGGCAGACGGTGGATGTGGTCTATCTTGACTTCAGGAAGGCATTTGACACAGTCTCACACAGCATCCTCACAGCCAAACTGAGGCAGTGTGGACTTGATTATCGGGTAGTGAGGTGGATCGTGAACTGGCTGCAGAGAGTAGTGGTCAGCGAGACAGAGTCTAGTTGGAGGCCTGTATTTAGTGGAGTTCCCCAGGGTTGGTGCTGGGACCAGTCCTGTTCAGTCTATTCATTGATGACTTGGATGAGGGATTAGGGTTCACTATCAGCAAGTTTTCTGATGACACAAAGCTAGGTGGTGTCACTGACACACCAACAGGCTGTGCTGCCATTCAGCAGGACCTGGACTGTCTGGAGAGCTGGGCAGAGAGAAATTTAATGAAGTATAACAAGGGTAAGTGTGGAGTCTTGCATCTGGGCAAGAACAGTCCCAGGTACCAGTATAGGTAGGGGACTGACCTGTTGGAGAGCACTGTAGGAGAAACGGACCTGGGGGTCCTAGTGAACAGCAGGTTGACCTTAAGCCAGCAATGTGCTCTTGTGGCCAAGAGGGCCAACAACATCCTGGGGTGGATCAGAAAGGGGGGTGGTTAGCAGATCAAGAGATGTTCTTCTTCCCTTCTACTCTGCCCTGGTGAGACCACATCTGGAATATGATGTCCAGTTCTGGGTCCTTCAGTTCAAGAAGAACACAGAGCTGTTGGAGAGAGTCCAGCACAGAGCAAGGAAAATGATGAAGGAAGTAGAACACCTCCTTTATGAGGAAAGACTGAGGGAGCTGGGTCTCTTTTAGCTTGGAGAAGAGGAGAATGAGAGGTGACCTCATTACAAGTTTCCACATTTAAGTCCACTATTTATAAACAATGTATTACAGTTTCACAGTGTTATGTTCTAGAAAGATGACAGCATCTTGCTCTGCATTATCTTGCTCTTAGTAAAAGGAAATGCAAAGTGTTTTGTGGGACTAACCAAATCAGAGCAATCTGGGATATCCTTCAATGCTGTGAATAAACATGAGGCAACTGAAGCAGTAAGGAATTGGTATTAGCTGGCATAGGGTTTAGTCTTTTAGTTTGCTTAATGTTTTTACAGCAAACTTGTGAGCCTGCTGTTTTCTATTATTTGTGGTTTATTTTCTTTAGCTCTGCATTACAATCACTAAATATGCTGAAATAAAAATGTTGCTAAGCAGACGTTGTCCTAGAAAATAGCTCCAGTTTGTTGGATGTGTTTGTCTCATTTAAATGATTTACTATAATTTTCAGAAAAGAGTTCATTTCAAAATCCTCACAGTGTCTACAGACATGAGTACATGCCTCCAGAAAGCAAACAGACTTCACTCATTAGACTTTAAAGCTAAAATACTGACAGCTGATAAATTGTAAACTCTTTAGTTTGTCTGTACGCTATGAGAATTGATGAGTTCTAATGGGTGGTATATGTACGTGAAGTTATTAGAGAAGCTGGAAACTGGAAGTCCAGAGAGGCTTCCAGTTATGCCTGATTTGTTTGCAGTAACTTGAAGTCCAATGCGCTTTTTAAGCAATTTGTTTTGAGGTAGCTTCTGTCACCTTTTTGAGTCCTCCTTTTCTGTATTTTAAATGGCTGGAACTAATGATCTCTTTTTCCACTGCATGCCAGTGTTTCTGTTTAATCTCTTGTTTGTTAAGGTTGATCAGAATGCTTTGACATGTTTTTGATGCATTCTTGAAAGAGGTGTCTAATTTGCTGGTCTGTACTATAATATGGCAACACTGAACAAAGCTATGAAATGGTATCCTGTGGACATCACAGAGTGTCATGAACTAAATCTATAGCTATCACTGTACTGCTTTTATGTCATAACTCTCAAATAACTCCTGCTGCAAGCAGCATGAATTTACCAAGTGCAAATAGTGCTTGACCAACTCAATCCATTTCTGTTATGAGATGTCTTGCTCTGTGGATAAAGGGAATGCACTAGATACTGTAAACTTTGATCAGTGTACCTGTCCTTCGTTTAAGGCTTTCTTGGAGATTTTATCTTGTCATGATATTCAAAATGCCTTCTCTACAGAAGTCGTTCTGGTAAATATTATGGGGAAGGCTCAGGAATTTTTTAACATTTGATGCAATTATCCTCTTAACTGTTTTCCCACTTTTTGGTGTTTTAAAACCTAGACTGTCAGTGTTCATACCATTCTTCTTAAATTTTAAGCATTTTTGTTAGTACATAGAGGATGCCCCTTGTAATTAATCGCTAAAGAGGCTTCCACTATGCACTTTTCTCAATTATAAATTTTATTAACATCTTAAGTGCAGCTCATCCTGGCTTGTATGGCCATGGGTCATAAACAAATATAGGGCCTCATAGGATAAACTAGGCAGGTTTGTGTAAGTCTGAACTCATAGAGCACTTTCCATTGTGACAGAGCTGGAGAATATGAGTTGTTCTTATCTCATTTTAACTACATTTTAATTCATTTTCCTCCATGCGTCTTCTTTAAACATCTGTACACCAATGGCATCCTGACTTGTATCAGCAATAGTGTGGCCAGCAGGACTAGGGTCGTTATTCTCACCTTGTACTGGGCACTGGAGAGGCCTCCCCTGGAGTACTGGGGGCAGTGTTGGGCCCCTCACTTCAAGGAAGAGATTGAGGGGCCGGAGCGGTTCCAGAGGAGCAACAAAGCTTGATCTCCAGCAGTCTGTCCCCACAGCTGCTTCATAGTCACTCCTGTACCACAATCTTCCTCCTTCTATGGGTGTAAGCAACCAACAGGCTAGACGATATTAGTGCTCAGTGAATTTTTGTCCTTCAAACTTGATCATTTTCATGAGTCCCTGGCCTAGAAATCACATTCACGGGCAGGACCTACCAGTGAAGAGTTAACCAGAAGTTTATAGCAATGATTCATACTAAGAAACAAAAATGATGGCTTAAGTCTTGTATTAGCCACTGATTTTACAGCATAGGGAAAATAGCAATGATGAATTGCTTTATGTTCTTTCCTGAAGGAAAAGGTATCAGTACTTGGGAAGATCAGGGACATCGTAAAAGAGAATTTTCTGCTCCAAGTAGTCTTTTCACTTATTGTTGGCAGCACACAGAATGTGTTTTCAGCGTGCATTCTTTCTAATTCTCCTTTTGAGTATCATACCCTATAAGAATAGTAACTTACTTCCAAAGAAGTTTGAAGGCTCTTTATTCTAGGCAGATATGTATTTTATATGAAAGAACAGGATCATTGTTACAGCTTCCACTCTTCTGAATCATCCCAAGTACTTTGGAGGGAGCAAGTCAAGCTGTTTTTCAGATATATTTTGTTATATATTCCTCATTATATATACATAAAACATCTTCAGAAGTAATCTGGTTTTGTCTCAATGGCTATGTGTTGCTTATTATTTTTGATAGAACGTGGGTCACAGTCAAAAGGGTGGTAAGTTACTGCATAATAGTCTAGAGCTGCCTCTGAGATCCCAGGCTTCCTACATGAGATCTGTCATACCCCACACTGGGAATAAATATCTAACTCTTCTATTTTCTCCCGCCAGCACTGTATGTGCGTAGATTTTTAGAAATGTTCTTTTTAACAGAATGCATTTGCACCTAACTGTGCAAGAAAAATGTGTGTGATTACCAGAGGGAGTGGCATCTGCTTCAGTCTCTTCACTTGGGCAGTGATGGTGAATCAAAGCCATCACAGTCCAGGCTTGAGTATTAAGTAAATTAACGAGCAATTTACAATAATACAGTTGGCTTTGAATTGCAGCAACTAAACAGGTCAAATTGTTTTGGTTTTTAGTGAGTTTCACTGCCTTTTACCAGTAGCCTCTGGCTGCAAACCCTTAAATCCAGCCTGGCTTACATCACTAAGGTTTGCAAGAGCCATTCTGATCTCATTCCCAAGGGCAGAAGTTTAATTCATTTTTAATAATAGCAATAATAATAGCAGAAAACTAGTCCGGTGCTACCATGGGACACATGTCATGGCTCAGAATACTGTTCAAACAAGAAAGCTGTTCTTGTACAATTTGGAGGGTGGGTGGTTCCTAATGGAGACTAAGAATTCCATTATGAATCCATCTTTTCACATAATAAGGCTGGCTGAACCTTGTGTGATAGTGATTGTAATGGGCATAAAATGCCATACCAGAAATCGCAATTGAGGATTTGATGCCGAGCACAGGGAAGAAAATCAGTAATTTTTGTGTGAGTATTCAACTTTCTAAATGCAAAAGGAACACTATTTGACACACAGATTATGTCACAGCATTAGAAGTCTACTCAGTCCTTTCATTGCTCCTGTAACATCCCATCTTGATTTTTCCAGGTTTTTTAATGGCACATTTAAAAAAGAAGTATTATTTGCTGAAATAACACTTGTGTCATGTAAATGTCCAACCACTCAATCCAGTTGTAATCGTAAATATTAGTCATGATGATCAGGCATCATGCCCACATTCTAGGAACTCATCTTGCTTCCATCAATTTTATCATCACTGGAGAGAGATGCAAAAGCACAGTGTGATTCCAATAGCATCAGTATAACACTGCATGTTTCGACTATGCTGTTACTGGAATTTGTCACAGCAAGCTACATAAATATGAACCTAGTTAGACTGTTAGCAAAACAACTCTATTTTACCTAAACCTTTATACTATTCATTGTTGTATCCATTGAAGATGCAGTGAAATAGTTACAAGCAGTGATTTCTAATTTTCTAACTCTGAATTTTTTAACTCTTATTTTTTAACTCCTAGTTAAGGTTAACAGTTTACTATTAATTTGTATATCTATAGATTTTGGACTTTGTCTTTTGTTGACCTTCTCATACTTTCTTAAGTTTTCCAAAATCTCCTTTGAAATTTGATATTTGGTATTTAAAAACACAAAAAATACTTGTATTCCTTTTAGCTTAAATCAACTTGAAAAGATAGAAGATCTTATGATCCTTTATGAAAAATCAACATCATTGTATCAATTTAGCTCATTCTGGACAGAATAATTTTGACATGTATAGAAAATAAACAAGAAATTAGAATCATAGATTCATAGAACAGTTTTATCTGGAAGAGACCTTCAAGATCGAGTCCAGCCTTTTCCTAGCCCTATCAGCACCACTAAACCCTGTTCCCCAATACAACATCTATCCTTCTCTTCAACACGTCCAGGGATGGGGACTCAACCCCCTCCTTGGGCAGGCGGTTCCAATGCCTGACAGCCCTTTCAGTCAAGAAACTCCTCTTGACATCCAATCTGAACGAACCCTGGTGCAGCTTAAGGCCATTTCCCCTTGTCTTATCACTGGCCACTAGGGAGAACAGAACAATTCCCACCTCTCTACAACCTCTTTTCAAGTAGTTTTAGAGAGCAAGAAGATCTCCTCTCAAAGACCTCTTCCCCAGGCTAAACTTCATTATTATTATTACTAGTAGTAGTAGTATTAGTACTTGTCATTGTATAGAATTCAATTTAGATTTCAATAAAGTAATGTCCTCTTCATACCTGTCCTTAATCAAATCTGTTTCTGTTCCTTCTTGGATACCTTCCCTAAGATGGATTTCTGTTCAGATTTCATTTAACACTCTTTGCATTTGTCCTAGAGTCTTTCCACACTTTATCTCCATTCCCACCAGCAACCTTATTTGTTTTGTATGTTGGCTTTAATTTAAATGATTCTGAAGCGTTTGGTTGTTGCTGTTTATTTTGTATCTCCTGCAGACTTGTCATGTAAAGCCGTGACATTTACTTTACAGAAGAAATCCATGCCGCCTCTGCCTAAACAACAGTTAATCTTCCTTAGTAGGAAGAAGGGTGACAATTATTTTACATGTTAATATGCCACTAGCATGTTACCTGTGAGTATTTTAAGTAGCATGGTCAATGCTTCATGTTATTTTTGTAAGTGTTATACCTCCAGAGTTCTGTTAGTAAAATCTTGTAATGCATCTTGTGCATGTTCAGGAGGGATGTATTTATGATTTATTTTGTGATAATCCTGATCTGATATTTTGCTTAATACTATAGTCTGCTATGAGAGCAATCGCATTAGAGAAATGTGAGTGTCCAGACAAATGGAACAACATTTGTGAATGGAGTAAATGTCAGTCATGTGCATGTTAATTGTGAAGGATTAGAACAAAAATGCATGTTTAGTGTAGTGTCTTCTGAAACTAATTGCTTCATGTAACAAAATATTGATTGGACTTTAGTAAGTGACTAGGCAAACATAGACATTAGTTATTAAGTCAATTCCTTTTTTGCCTCATGAGGAGTTTTTGCTAAAGTCATGATTAAACACAACTTCCATCTATTCTAACATAACTGTATCTGGCCAAAATAAGAGCCACTGTGAATGTCTGCCTCTTTTCACATAGGCACAGACTCTGGCCTACTGTATCTACTCTTATTTGTCATTCTCTAAATTATTTTCATTTATATAATATATGATAATCTGTCAGGTCTCTCTTCAAAAAACCCTCACCGGAAAACAAGAATTTCTGGAATTGTGAAATTGCTAAGGTCATTTTCCTGTTCAGTCCTATTTTGTCAGATTAATGAGAAACAGTTAATGTTCTTTCTGTTTTTGATTTCTTTCCAGACCATTGTTGTTTGATAGCTTGAAAGGAAGATTGTAGAATTGTATGCCTGGATACATGCCTTGGATAGCTTTAAAACCTGCATTCTTCCAAGTCTTGCAAGTGGCAACACAAACACATCTGCAATGTTTACTTGGTTTTAACCTTTGAATCCAAGTGTTTCTAATGCTAGTCTGTTACTAAGGGACAGACGGAAACAAATTCCAAATTGTATTGGGTCAGGTGAATCCTGATACCACAAGGCAGTTCCATATCACGTAGTTGTTGAGGATGACAACAGAGATTACCTCAGGGCATATCATGCTGCCATGTTTCGTGTCACCTTTGGCCTGAAGACTGACTAACACCATTAACTTGGAATCGTAGAATTATATAATCATTATGGATTGGAAGGGACATTGAAAGATCTTCTAGTCCAATCCCCCTGCCACAGCAGGATCACCTAGACCAAGTCGCACAGGAA
>JAOXOE010016185.1:0-23581 GCA_028565055.1 Phoeniculus purpureus
CCCCTGGGCAGCCCCTTCCACTGCTCTGTCACCCTCACTGGGAAGAAGTTCCTTCTCATATTGATGTGGAACCTCCTATGTTCCTGCTGACACCTGTTGCCCCTTGTCCTATCATTGGATGCCACCGAGCAGAGCCTGGCTCCATCCTCCTGACACCCACCCTTCACATATTTACCAACATTAATGAGGTTTTCTTTCAGAATCATCTTAGGGAAAGTTATGAACGTAAGTTACAGGGGGCAAAGAAAGGAGACTAATAAAAGCAGGTCCCCTGCCTGCTTTCCTCAAATGGGTGTCTACACTGATGATCACTGGCAAAATAACCCGATGCAGAACAAAATTTGCCTATTTCTTTCCCAGCAGCAAGAAAATGCATTTCCCTGTGTATTTCTGTTGCTATTTTGCTCCTTTTAGTTCCTTCAATCTGATCCAGCCTAAGACAAAGAAAGGGTCTGACACCATCCTTTCTTTCAAGTAGCACATAAAGGCTTTTGTGAGCCCTGTATTTTCTGTCAGATTCCTGGTTCAAATGAATCACTGAGCAATGCGTCAGTTGGTTCAGGGGCAGAGCAGCTCGTATTTGTATTCAGAAAGTGTCTGTGTCCCAGTTCCTAGTGCTACTTCATTGCTTTCCCAGAAAATTTAACTCTCTTAATCTTTGTCACATGAAGGTTTAGGAATGAGCACAAGCAATGAAAGAGGAAATTCTCAGTGCTGGCTCATTCCAAAAATCTCACGACAAATCAAAAACTGTTGGTTGTGTCATTTGCACACTGTCACACATCACTTTCCAACTAATCCAGTCAGTCTTTTCAAAGTAACAAAGAACAAATACTCACTGAAGTTTGGGGTTTGAACAAGAATCCATAAAGTATTCATCAATATTTAAGACAGAAGAACAGGACTGAAGACAATCTTTGAGATTGTGGGGGCACAGTGTTGGATTTGACACAAGGTGAGACACAACATGAGAAGAATTGCACACTAGGAGGTCAAGTACTGTATCAAAAGGGTCTGGAAGCTGAAATCCACCCAGTTCTGGCCTCTCTTACTGGAATTCCACCTCCCCCATTGAATGCCTGTCTCTGCCTGGCAGTACTATCTGTTTGTAAAGGTAACACCTCGGGTTCAAATTCCTCCTGAGAGTTTAAAATTCCAAGGTGATACAATCTCAGCTCAAGCCTCTGCTCTGTCTCAAGAGGTGCCTGTTATTTTAAAAGGAGAGAGGGTTAAATGAGAAACATTTAAAAAATGCAGTTCAGGACTTTGTTTGCTTAGCCTTAATGTTTTAGTTTCAGGACTTTAAAGCTCTTAAAACTCTAGCCAAGTCAATAACTAAATAAAGTCATAGTTAAGGTTGGAACCAGGTGATCTAGAAATACAGGCTTTTTTTTTTTTCCTAAAGCCTGTCAGAAAATGTTATCTGGGCTGATCATGAAGGAAACACCAAATAACATAGGAAAATGGAAATGCAGTCCTTGATAAGGAGCCTGCAATACAAGCAGACAGTGTGAGACTGCTGAGATGATCAATGGTCAAACATACAGATGGGCAATTAATCGATTAATCTAAATAGATTGATGATTTTAAAGCATTCACAGGCAAAAAGTGTTCGTGTAAATTTGATCTCATTTCAAGAGTTTTGAAGGATTTTTTCCTTTTAGAAAGTTGGTTGAAAGAACAAAGGCTGATACACACAGCGTGTGTTACTGCGCAACCTAGTTACCAGCACTACAGACAGATTATGACTGACAAAACTGCTTCACTTACCAAAGACATTATTTATAGCACTGCTAAAACACAGTGCTTTGGAAGCCGTGGTATTTGTGAGTCTGTGTGTGCATTTATAACACTGTGTTTGATACAGCAGCTCTTCAAGATAAATGCCAAATTTCACAGAATCACAGAACATTAGGGATTGGAAGGGACCTTGAAAGATCATCTAGTCCAATCCCCCTGCCACAGCAGGATCACCTAGATCCAGTCACACAGGAACATATTCAGGTGGGTTGTAAATGTCACCCTTTACTGTAGAGAAGTTCCTTCTCATAATGATGTGGAACCTCCTATGTTCCAGCTGACACCCATTCCCCCTTGTCCGATCGTTAGATGACACTGAGCAGAGCCTGGCTCCATCCTCCTGACACCTACCCTTCACATATTTATCAAGGGCATGTTGCTGGCTTGTGGTCATCCTGCTGGCCACCAGGACCCCCAGCTCCCTTTCTCCTACACTGCTCTCCAACAGGTTAGTCCCCAACCTACACTGGTACCTGGGGTTGTTCTTGCCCAAATGCAATTTATAGTAGCAGGTACCAAATCGGAGGCTGTTCCTTAAACTACTGTTTTATCTAATTAAATATAAGTTACTTATCAAATTACATGAGTCGCTGAGACAGATTAAATTAAGATCACTTTTCAGCCAAGTGAAAAGACAAATATAAGGAGCTCCCTGGGCTTCAAATTTTACCCTATTGGGCATGACAATATTGTTGTGTTCTATGTCACCAGGGAATACTGAATGTCTTATATCACTGCAAAATTTCAAAACATTAGTAAGAATTATGAAATTGTACATGTGAACTTGCAAAACCGTCATCCTAAAGAAATGGAACTATTACTGTCACGCAAGGCACTTCATTTCAATGTCAACAATTATATATGATAGTACAGATAATGTGATGTTGAAATTGCTTTGCTAAGGAAAATCACAGAAACACAGAACATTAGGGATTGGAAGGGACCTCGAAAGATCATCTAGTCCAATCCCCCTGCCAGAGCAGGATCCCTTAGATCCAGTCACACAGGAACATGTCCAGGTGGGTTTTAAACGTCGCCAGAGAAGGAGACTCCACAACCTCCCCGGACAGCCCCTTCCCTTTGTCACTCTTACCATGAAGAAGTTCCTTCTCATATTTATGTGGAACCTCCTGTGTTCCAGCTTAAATGTGGATTTTACCATTGGAATGGAAAATTTCCCTGCTGGCTGCAAAATGAGCAGAGCATGACCGCATCGATTAGATGTATGTCGAGAACTGATGCTTATGTTCTGACACTCCACTACCAAATTCTACCTCTCTAGACAAAGTGTCAGAGCTCAGAGTCAGCAAAATGCCTGCCTGCACGTAGCAATATATATTTGAAACATGGGGGAAATGTTCTGCATTAAATTCCACAGAGCTGTTTAAATTCCACAGAAGTGAGCAGGATGTGACCACTGAAGTCACTAGCTGCTTCTAGCTCAGGAACACCAGCCTGTGCCACACAGTGCAGAGTTCCCCTTCTCAGTCCCTTCTTCCTACTCCTCCTCTCATCTTTCTCACCTCTTTTCTTTAAACAAAGGAGTATTTGTTTTTCTCTTTGTAAATTCCTCTGAAAATCAACTGTGAGCTTATAAGGTCACAGTCTTGAAGAACTAGTTACACAAGATATGTATCCCATACAGAGTTAAAAGCACAAGAACTGCTGTAATGCTGACACACAACTGCATCGAGAAACACTGAATTTGGGTCAAAAACAAGGTGGGGAGATTAGAAGGTTTTTAATTAGAATGATTTTAATAAAGCTATGCTGATAACTTAGAAATCCAGGGTTTATTTGCACCAAGGAACACACTATATGAATTCTAATGCGGACTGTGGTTGAAATGGATATTGTAGTGTAGTGCATATCCATTTATATTAAATTATGGGACAGAACTGATGGCTTGCATCTAAATATGCATCAATTATGAAAATTAAAGGCAACTAAATATGAAACATCCCTGTTAGTCTGTGTATTTTCCCAGGTGTAAAACATAGTACAAATCAGCATCAAGATGAAAAGTAGGGTCAGCTCAACACTGTAAAATTAGACTATAGGTTCTACTATACAGTCTGTTTCTCACCTTCACGGCTGAAGAACCATGAGCTGAGCACAAACACAGCTCCCTCTACAGCTTGAGTACAAAAGCACAGCAAAGCTCGGTTTAAGTGCAGCTGCCTGACACGGAGCAATAGACACAGCAGTGAGGGCAGGGGCCTGTCCCACAGGCTGTAGGCTGAGACTCAGAAAACCCCCCATCAGACACATCCTCTGTTACCTGTGGACATGGTACATCTTTCCCAGTGCAAGCTTGCAGAAAAAGGCTGAGCAGGTCCCTGGTTTATGGGAAGGTGAAGTACAAATGCCTGAACACTTGAACCTATTTGGGGCCTGGTAGGCCAGGTGAGCCTTAAGAGGCCTCACAGGTGTGTGAGCAGAGCGAGAGAGCAGGACACCAGCTAGCTGGGCAGTAGTGTCAGGCGTTTTGTGTTATGAATCACAGAATCAAAGGACATTGGGGATAGGAAGGGACTTTGAAAGATCATCAAGTCCAATTCCCCTGCCACAGCAGGATCACCTAGATCCAGTCACACAGGAACATAGCCAGGTGGGTTTGGAACGTCTCCAGAGAAGGAGACTCCACAACTCCCCTGGGCAGCCCGTTCCAGAGCATGAATGATCATATTTTAGCCCTTCAGGTTCAACAGGATCCCTTCAGAATTGACCCAACACCACTTTTCACGAGACAACTGCCCTGCAGAGCTGTCCAAGACAGGGCACTGCCAGCACCTCTGGCCCTTGACAGCCAGCCAGAGGTTTGGAGTGGATGAAGCTGTTTGCCAAGAGTTGCCCAGTTTCACCCACGTTCATCCTATGGCCAACAGAGAGGTGAAAGGTGATACAAGGAGACACCGAGAAGGCAGGGAGTCACGGCCCGAGCTGGGCCTGCGCTCCCCTGGAGCCGCCCCCGCCTCAGGCCCCCTCTTCCCGCGGCGATGGCGGCCTCCTCGCGAAGCCCCTCTGCGCTCGCCCAACTCAGCCACCCCCGCGGCCCATCCCCATGGCCCCGCTCAGGCCGGCCGGCCGCCCCCACGGCCGCTCCTCTGGCCGCAGGGAGAGGCGGCCGCACGCCCCGTCTCTCCTCCCACGGATATAAAGCGGCGGCTCCCGCCCCGCCGGATCATACCTCTGTCAGCACCGCCGGCTCTGGTCCCGCCGCTGCCCGGAGATGCTGCCCGTCGTCGTGCTGCTGGGAGCCCTGCTGTGCCGCCGCGCCGCGGCCGCCGGTGAGTCGCGGAGGGGCTGGGCGGGCGGAGTGGCGGGTCCGGTCCCTCTGACGGAGGCTCCGCCGGTGGCGGCAGCTCCTCCGTGGCTCCGGTTCTGAACCGGGCGGCGAAGCGCTCGGGTGGCCCAGGGCCGATTCCTCCTGCAGGGGGTGAGGGGGTCGGCAGTGGCCCGCAGCTGCTGAGCCACGGGAGCGGCGATCTCTCTGCCCCTTGTCCCGGCATCGAGAAGACAACGGGGTATCGCTCAGGGAAACTAGTGGCGTTCAGCAGTGACAGCGGCTGTGTGGAGTTCTCTGCTCCAGCTTCCTCCCGGGCAGTTGCCCGGAGCAGCGGTGGCCTCTGCCAGGGCCGGCGGTCACCGCGGCCGTCGCGCCTGAGGGGCCTCGGGTTCACCCGGGGCTCGGCCCTCTGAGCTGGGAGCACGGGGAGCAAGCACTGACGTTTAAAGTTTAAATACACGGGGAAACCAGGAATTAATGCTTTCTGTGGCGGGTGCAGGCGAGGATGGTGTTGGCTCACTTGTGTGGTGCTCAGACGTTCTCATTAGTACCTTCAAGCCTTTGCATCTTCTTCAGTGTGTACTCCGTACCAAAACGGAGCTGTTAGACGGAGCTCCAGGTACGTTAACTCCGCAACCTAGGAGTTATAAGAGGGAAAATTATTTTCTTCTCCTGTTTCTCTCTTCTGCCACGACACACTCCTTTACTAAGGCAAACGTGAACCCAAAGGACACCACGAAGCCTTTTCCCACAAAAGAACATTTCCAAGCAGCAATTAACAGCAATTCCTTCATTTAACTCAACAGTGACTGCAGGGAACCAGGACTTACACACAGCATGACTGATGGCAGTCTTTTCTCTGTTTAAAGGCAACCCAGAACTACCGACAGCAGTTAATATAACGTGGTCTTCAATCAATTTTAAAACTATACTACAGTGGCAGCCAAAACCATCGGGTTACTTCTATACAGTAGAAATACACGGGTAAGTAGATGACACCGAGGTATGTCAGTTAACGGCAACTGAAGAAGGTGCAGATAGAGTGTCTTTGGAGTATTTCTGAGACTGAATGTTACAGGAAAAGAGCCCAAGCGTGCGGACTTAGGAAAATTGTCAACCCGGCTGTTAATTTTGCTTTGTATTCAACTACAAGAGCATCTGATTCAGGCTCCTGGTTTTGCCCACTTCAGAAATGAAGAGTCGAGCATCAGATCAGTGTTTCAATTCTGGGATGCTTTGAGGAGGTTGACAATCTGACATAGCATCATTAGATAGAACTGCACCTTTTCCTGTCTTTGATATGTCTGGATCTATGCTTTACTCTTGGGAGGTGTCTGGTAAATGTGAGTCAGCATTTTATTCTAATTGGTGAGTCACAGTAAATGAATAATTTGTCTTGCCAGGTACTACTAAAATTTACCTTTGTTCATCTGCCTCTGTTGAGACTTCCTCTGTCATCATGTAAGCTATGAAATACCACGGACATAAAAAGCATCCAGTTTATGTGAAGTGTCTAAGACCTCCTTCAGTAATTCTATTCAGTAACAGATCTATTAGTTCAACTACAGAATCACAGAACATTAGGGATTGGAAGGGATCTTGAAAGATCATCTAGTGCAATCCCACTGCCACAGCAGGATCAACTAGATCCAGAATTAGATCAATTAACATGGGAGTTCATAAGCTCTTAGCTCTCATATTAATTCACAGACCAATATTAAACACATCCCAAAGGGAAAAGGGATCAACCCTCCTACATATTAATGAAAATACGGCGCTGCTGTCTCCTCTGCCTGGAAGAGTGGCACAGAAATGAGAGCTGGGTCATGACTTATGGATGAAGGATCAGTGTAATTGTTTAATGTGCTCTTTTAAAGGGGGTAATTAAATTAAGAGACGTAAAAGCACACACTTAGCAGAATGCATTTAAGGAAATTTATGCAGCTGGAGTTTCTTTCAGGCCATTTGTGCTTGTAAAAAGTTTAAGTGTGGTCAAGATTCAGGATAGAAATAGGCCAAGTTCTGATTTGAGACACTTGTTTAGACAAGATGCTCTTACGGATGACTTGTGCTTAAATGTTTGCTTTCTCATCCGAGTACATTTAGGTACAAGGATTGAATCTCAGTCCCTTTTCAAAGTGTCTCTAGGGAACTATCACTGACTCAGCTGTGACATCATTAAAACTATGGTGGAGAAGGAAGCTCACACACCTCTTAAATAAAACTGCCTACTTGGAGGAAATCTAACGCGTTGATTTTTAAACAGTTGCCACTATTTCAGCTGAGACTATACACTTTCCCTCAGACCACCAGCAAAAATGAGGGAAAGAATCAAAGCAGAAATACCCAGTGTGTTTTTGCATTCTTCCTTATTAGGAACTGAAATGGGGAATTAACAATTTTCCATGGTTTCATTATTTCTCAAATGAATGGACCCAACTTCCTAGCATTTCAAAATCAAGAGAAGTACAGGGGTTGTAGCTTTTTTGTGTTGTAGTTCTGCAATGAACATTGTTGCTGCTGAGTCTTTGTGACATTGGCTGGATGCAAAGGGAAACAACAAAAAGGAAAATTCTTCTCGGATTAAACAATTAATATTGGTGACAGCAGTGCTTCCTGAGACAACTGATGTTGCTTAAGGCAACGGTTTTCAGAGGCATCAGGGATAATACTTCCTTAATTATTTATCCACTGTGTATTTTTTTAGTAAGTCAACTGCAGAAAAATCCCAAATCAGAGCGACGTCTGTTTCCTATTAAGGTCATGTAAAAGATTGAATTTACAGTTTCTGTATGGATCAAATTTCTATCATTTTTCTATACTTCTATATCATTATTTCTATAATTAACACTGCTCGTGTTTAATTTGCTAGATTCTACTTTCAATTGTGAAGTACAGCTGTGCAGGATAGTAATTTTGGGGGGTTTTATCTTTTCCTCCTCAGCCAGGTACCCCTGCAGGACCGTTCCACTGGATGACGGAAATCTACACAGTTTGAGAGGGAAAAAATGACCTATCTGGTTGTTGGAACCTGTTGACGCTTCTTTCTTGCTCTTTTCAGACAGACATCTAACACCAAAAAAAAATGCATACTGACCGCAGAAACGGAGTGTGATGTTACCGATGCTCTCAGGAACGTGACAGAGACCTACACAGCGCACATCCTGTCTGTAGCACCCGCCGAGGTGGATAACTTTGAAGAACCACCTTTTGCAGTCTCTGAAAAATTTACACCTTATAATCAGAGTAAGTAGGATCACCAATTAAATCTTAAGAACTTCCTTCCCTTCACGATAACATCTGTTAACTTAAACAAGGTTTAGACTGGACCTAAACTTTTTCCCATATATTCTTACAGTAGCCATAGAGGTGTCTGAGATGTGCAGGCATAAAGCTTTCCCTGGGGACTGTATAAGATTTGAGTTACCATGTGTCTCTCACTGCAGTGAGGACACCATTTTATTAACAGTGTGTACTAGACGGAGATGATGTTTGTTAATAATGTAGGATTTCTTGGTGTTACTGTGGTTCTGTAGCCTGTAATAGATTTGAGGAGGGAAGGAAGTAAAAGGGAGGAAGTAAAAAGAATGCATTTTTCTAATCCTAAAAATGTTTGTTCAGCTCTTCTCGGGAAACCAGAGATCAAGAATTACACACAAAAAGGTTCCACACTGAACGTTGTGCTCCAAGATCCACTTACACCATATACGTTTCCTAACGGAAGCTTTCGAAGTATTCGAGATTTTTTCCAACGTGACCTGGAATACAAACTCTATTACTGGAAAGACCAAAGTTCTGGAAAGGTAAGGTCTGAAATTTAATGAACTATAACAAGGACAGTGTAGAGTCTGGCATCTGGGCACGAACAACCCCAGGGACCAGTACAGGTTGAGGGCTGACCTGTTGGAGAGCAGTATAGGAGAAAGGGACCTGGGGGTCTTGGTGCTGACCATGAGCCAGCAATGTGCCCATGTGGCCAAGAAGGCCAATGGCATCCTGGGGTGGATCAGAAGCAGGTGGTCAATAGATTGTAAGAGGTTCTCCGCCCCCTCTACTCTGCCCTGGTGAGACCATGTCTGAAATGCTATGTCCAGTTCTGGGCCCCTCAGTTCAAGAAGGACACAGAACTGCTGGAGAGAGTCCAGCGCAGAGCCACGAAGGTGATGAAGGGAATGGAACACCTCCCTGATGTGGAAAGGCTGAGGGAGCTGGGGCTCTTGAGCTTGGAAAAAAGGAGACTGAGGGGTGACATCGTTAATGTTGATAAATAATGAAGGGTGGGTGTCAGGAGGATGGAGCCAGGCTCTGCGCAGTGTCATCTAATGATAAGACAAGGGACAATGGGTGTCAGCTGGGACACAGGATGTTCCACATCAATATGAGAAGGAACTTCTCCGTGGTGAGGGTGCCAGAGCACTGTAAGGGGCTGCCCAGGGGGGTTGTGGAGTCTCCTTCTCTGGAGACATTTAAAACCCGCCTGGACATGTTCCTGTGTGACTGGATCTAGGTGATCCTGCTGTGGCAGGGGGATTGGACTAGATGATCTTTGCAGGTGCATTGGAAGGTCCCCTCCCTAATGTTCTGTGATTCTGTGTCTTTGCTTTTTACATGTTTGGTAGCTGTACTATAGTGACACCGTTTCTATGATCCTTTAAGAGCTCACACTTCTGCAGAGAACAATGCCCTGAAGTATTTTTTTTCCTTTACAGAAAGATGAAACAACAAAAAGCAACACGTTTGAAGTAAGCGTAGACAGCACTAAGAACTACTGCTTCTACATACAGGGCATCGTTCCCTCCCGCAGGGAAAACCGTATTGGTCAGGAAAGTGTGGTGCTTTGTACCAGCGTAGGAAGAAATACCTTAGACGGTAGGTATTTGGTGAAGTTCGTTGTGCAGTGTTTAGCACCCTAACAAAAGAAGACAATTCGGAGTATAGTCTTACACCTCTTTGCATTGCAATAGCTACGTTACAAAACAAATTATTAGACGTTTTAAACCCACCTGGATACGTTCCTGTGTGACTGGATCTAGGTGATCCTGCTGTGGCGGGGGAATTGGACTAGATGGTCTTTCGAGGTCCCTTCCAATCCCTAATGTTCTGGGATTCTGTGAGTTGCTGTGTAACTGAGAGGACACAGAGTGAAAACGGAAACTTGCAGGAAGAACTCACATGAAGTAAGCATCTGCCATCTTCAGCTAGTTTTGGTTGGTTTTAGGGTTTTAACTAAACTGTTTTTATTCGTTTGAAATTGTCTGAGGCTGATGAGTAGTCACTGAGGTTTCAGATCTAGCCTTCTGCTTCATTGTTTTGCTCTCCGATTATTTCCCCCCGTCCAGCAATACCACATTACAATTAATTCCGTTCACTCTGAGGTGGTCACTCCACTTGTGTGATACCGTAAATACAGAAAGAATTTATTTTTAATTCAGTGAAGTAGGTTCTGATGGCACCTGACATTGTTTGATTTTTGTTTCCTTTTCCACAGAATACGGAGCTGAAGTCTTCATCATCATCGCAGTAATAGCAATTGCAGTCATCACTCTTGCCATTGTCCTAACAGTGATCCTCTGTAAACGCAAGAAAACAAAAGCAACGAGAGAAATGAAGCCACTTAATCAAGTCTAAGAAAAAGTTTTGTGGACACTACTGGCAGGTCCAAAGCTGAAAAGCCAAACAAAGCAACAGAACACGTACATCACGGACCTGCATGGAACGCTGATACAGGAATGCTGAAGCACAAGCTTTTCTGTGGAAGCCTCTGTGTCACTAGTGGCCAGAGGCCAGAAGAGTACTCTGGTTGATCTGTTACAACAGCCTAACCCTGCTTGTATAGTCTCCCAAGCTCCTTCTGTCGTCCTGTATGAAACAGGACTCGGAAGGAGACAGACCTGTGACTCGAGCAGGCGCACACATGCGGAAAGTATGGCCCTGCTGAGCCAGAACATTTGTGGTAATTGTGAGGGGAAAAACCACTACTTTTTAAAAGTGAGCGTCCGTCGCTGAGCTAAAAGGAGTGTGTTTGTTTCTATGAAACAAAGCCTGTATTTATCTGACTTGCTTTTTAACATTTTTAACTGGTGAAATGATCTGTTAGTTCAGGTGCGACAAAGATGCTCCTGTTATCGCTGCACTTCTTGGATGAGATTAATTTGCTCTATTTATATTTGTATATAGACAATCAGAGGCGAACGAGCTGAAACTACTGTACTGGCAACTTCTAAGGAACACTATTGAAGTAGGTAGCTGCTATCCATCTGGAAAGCATATCCAGATGGTACTACACCGACATATGTATGTACGGACAGGATAGTCTGATGGTTCCAAGTAAGTATTAGAACAAATACTTAACTTGAGTCAGTAGTAACTTCACATGCAAACAGCGAGTGTGTAGCAGTATTTACTGCAAGTTATTCTTAGTTACAACATTGGTGAATTACTCATCAAATAATCATGATTCAAATAATCTTGGTGATGTGTTTCATAGGTACTTTTGTTGCTTTTTCCTAATATTTATTTTATAAATTAGAGTCTAATTTTTATACTGGTGATATTTGTATTTATTATAGTAATTTATACTTTTGTAGACAAATAAAGGTGACTAGGAAAATAAGTCCTTCTTTTCCTTTATTAAATGAACTGCAGTCTTCATTCCAGAATTCAAGTTAAAAATGCACTTAGGAAACCTATTTTGCAGCTGCAGTGTAGGTGAGCTGCTGAAAGTCTAATGAAAACCCTGCAGGACAGACTAGCAGGGGCATCTACTATCTGTAAGAATAAGATTATGAGAAGTTATGGATCATAAGAGTTTTAGAGTCTCAAGTTGCTTTTCAGCTCTCCACTTAGTGAGCGATTATTTGGTGATTTTATCCACATTCTTTAGGACATGGAGCTGCTGGAGAGAGTCCAGCGCAGAGCCACAAAGATTATGAATGGAGTGGAGCATCTCTCTGATGAAGGCAGGCTGAGGGAGCTGGATCTCTTAAGCTTGGAGAAAAGGAGACAGAGGGGTGACATCATTTATGTTGATAAATATGTGAGGGGTGGGTGTCAGGAGGATGGAGCCAGGCTCTGCTCAGTGTCATCTAGTGATAGGAAAAGGGGCAATGGGTGTGGACTGGAACATAGGAAGTTCCACATCAATATGAGAAGGAACTTTTTCACAGTGAGGGTGACAGAGCACTGGAAAGGGCTGCCTAGAGGGGTTGTGGAGTCTCCTTCTCTGGAGATGTTTAAAACCCACTTGAATATGTTCCTGTGTGACTTGGTCTAGATGACCCTGCTGTGTCAGGGGGATTGGACTAGATGATCTTTCAAGGTCCCTTCCAATCCCTAACGTTCTGTGAACCACCATTCTGTTTACCTCTCCTCTTTTTTTTTTTTCATTTTATGGATATCAGATACAGATACACTACCGTCCTCCAAAATAAGTTCCAGTGATCTTGATGTATTGTTTCCATGGCTTTAAAATATCCCACCAACCTTCTTACTCTGATTGTGAAAAGAAGAATGTAAGGAATGACTGTGTTCCTCATATTTGCTCAAAGACTGATTTGTCATTGCTTTGACTCTGATACAATGATTTAGTCCAGTTCAAACAGAGTGTCGACTGGTATCACTCTGATTTTGGTTTGGTATGTATAATGGCACAAGGTTTCACTGTTCTGATTGTCTCACCTATGAATCCAAACACAATGTGTCTGTCTAAAACCAAGACCCTACAATCACAGTCAAATTTCTATCCCATGGTTACTGAACATTGAATGAGTATTCTGCACCAAAGAGAACCACATCACTTCTGCCCTCCATGTTCAAGTGACACTTTCCTGTCTTGTCTTTAAATTTACCCCAAACTGTCTCAATATCCACATTTCAGAGTAGTCTTCAGAATACAAAATGTAAAGGTATAGGACTCTCCAGAGGCATGCAAAGGAAACTATATAAGTAAAACAAACATAAGAGGTAGATCAATACTGTAATTATCATTTATTATCATTTATTATTTATAAAGTAAGCATATTGAGCTGTGTGCAGACCCTCACAAATCCATTGATTTCGTGGATAAATGTGGCACAGGTGTCACGGTTTGAATCAAGCTGGGGTCTGGTAATAGGGGTAAGAGCTAAAATGGTACCTGTTAAGAAATTCTGGTAAGACAGAAAAGAGTATTTCCTAGCTCCAGGCAGAACCTGCCTCTGGCTCAGGCAATCAGCCCTTCTGCAAATCAACATGTTTTGGCATGAAAGCATGTTTTCATGGCTTTGGGATTGATTTTTCCTTTGCTTTGGGGGGGGTTGTGTGTGTGTGTGTGATATTGTTTCTCTTAGAATCATAGAATCATTGAGGTTTTGAACATTTCCAGAGATGGAGATTCCATATCTTCTCTGCACAGCCCATTTCAAGGTTTTGATAACTCACCTCCTTACTTCACCGAGGATCAAGGACTTGATCATTTCATGATTGCTAAGCCCAAAACAGCCTCTGACCACCACATCTCCCACCAGACATTCTCTTTAAAGAGGAGGTCTAGCAAGGTGCTTTCCCTGGTCGGCTCACTTATCAACTGTGTCAGCAAGTTATCTTCCACACACTTGAGGAACATCCTGGACTATTTTCTCTCTCATGTGTTGTATTTCCACCTCTTCATCCTGGCTGGGTGGTCTATAACAGACTCCCAATAGGACCTCGGTTGTATTGGTCTTCCCCTTCATCCTTACCCATGAGCGCTCAAGCTTATCATTAGACTCGATGAGTTCTAGACAGTTAAAATACTGCATAATACAGTCAAGATATTTCCTAAGTGTTTTGGGGAACTCTCGTTTTGTTTTTGAATGGAAGGAGAAGACAGCCACTCTGCAGCCACAAGTTTGAAGAAGGAGGAAGAAGAAGACCTCATGGACAGTCCTCGCCTCAGAATGTGGTGATAGCTGGTGGTGAATGAGGCAGTCCAGAGCCAAGAGAGCCAGTGTGATGCAGAGCTGGCAGTGCCAAGGGTGCATATCAAGTTTTTAAAGGGAAGCTACAACTTCAAGCATCCCATGGTGAAAAGCAGTTTGGTGAGGCCATAGCCCATGGGATTCCCCACCATAGATAGAGATGAGTCTGAAGGAATGTCTCTGGGGAATGGGGGGTGTCACCACCTTGCTGCTTGAAGGGACTGTGTTTAGTTGTTTTTCTGAATTCAGTTCTCTTTTTTTCTCCTGTTCAACTCATTAATGGTGAGGTTAAGCCTTCCTTGTTATTTTCAGTGTATTAGCACTTCACTAATTAGCCTAATTAGAATCTGTCCCAGACCTGACCAGCATTTCAAACAGCAAAAACAATAAGTTGTGCAATTTATAGATAAGCTGTCAGCTTTATTTCCTTGTTTTTCTTCGTTTCATAGATTTAAGACACTTTCTAATCTTTTATCTCTTCCTCTGTAAGACTTTACCTCTCTTTACATCACCAGATAAAGTCCTTGTTCACGTTTTCAGGTTTAGGTCTCCTTCCTTTCCGTATCTGTCTTTTCTGGCCTCTTCATCTTTCCTTGAATCTTTTCCCAATCCCCTCATGCCTTAGAACATCTCTCAAGGTTTTTCTTCCTTGATTGTTTCCAAGCTTGTATATCATCCCTAACAGCCTTTTCACACGGTCTATCTTACAGCTGTGAGCAGCTGATCATCCACTTCATGTGTTGAAGTTTCTTCATGCTCTGTCCAGGATTATGTCTTAGTTATCCTCTTCAGCTGCTGATGGTTCTTCGCCTGATGTTATGCTGCCCTTACCTTTCAGTTCAACGGCCAGCTACTTCCCAGTTTCTGCCTGTGCTGCAAACTCCTTCCCAAGGTATGCAAAAGAGCCCATTCACACCGTTGCTAGGTAATCGACCTGATAATAATCCAGAGCTGCTGTGCACGGCCATGTGTTGCATTATTGCAGGTATATTTATCCTGATTGAGACTTTCTCTGAGTGTGTCAGAGTTCCCAGAGATGCACAGATGTATTTTATTGAGCGTTGGCATTTCAACTGAACATATCAAACTTCTCCAGATAAAAAGCTCAGCACAGGAATGACTCAAAGCCCAGATTAGGTATGGAAGCTCTATCCTTAGACGTTTTCAAGACTTGGCTAGAAAAGCCATGTCCGATACCACATACCACTGGCTGTGGTCCTGCTTCTAGATGTATCTTGTACATGACCTCCAGAAATACCTTCCAAAGAACGTTTATGTGATTCTATGCACTATAGTGAGCAATGGCTCTTCAGGTAAGAGACTGGTTTGTCAGAAGGAGATACAGTCATTCACTCAGCTGGAATATCTTATCCAAGTAAATGGGATCCTTCTGCCTGAAGTTTACCTTAGGTACCTTGATTGGATATATTTTATATATATATATATATATATATAGGCACACACAGTATATGTGTGTGAGTCAGGTCTCATCAGTGCTGTGCCCACTGCACCGCTTGCTCTGCAAGCACATTTAGACAATGTACAAACCACATGAATAGGACGGAAGTTTCTGAACCCTGAAGAGATGAGAGATCTGCTGACTTCACCAAAGAACAATGAATATGACTTCATGGAATCACGGACTCATAGAAGTGTTTAGGTTAGAGATTAACTTCAGGATCATCAAGTCCAACTTCCACCTGCAATCCCTTACTCCTGGGGTAAATTATGAATCTTGTAAGAAAAATTAGCCTAATTAGAGTAGTGCCAGGAAGCAGAGCTGTAAGGAGGAATAATTAAAACATAAACCTAATACTACAAAACAAACCAGAGCAAGCAATAGGATGAAACACAGTGGGAAATATAAAGGTATTTTAATCGCAATGGATTGACACTAAATGCAGGAATAGTAATCTTTAAAAGGCCAAATAAAAAGCTTTCAATGAAAAGCAAGGTGGAAAAATAACAACAAATCTGTGCTGGCTCTGAAGCAGTCAGGAAAGTGAAATAATAAAAAAGTGCAAGGAACAGCTGAGCAGATATAAATCTGTAAGCAAAATGAGAGACAAGTGGATAAGGGAAACCTGTCAAAGGAGATTCCCCGTACTTTTTCACTTTATGGGAATGTAGGACAGATATTTATCTGAATTTTTATGAGTTTAACTCCTGTGCCACTGTGGTGCAGAAGGATATAATTTTCTTTGATTTAACCTAACAGCAAATGGAAGGACTGAATGTTATACTGAAGATTAAGAGGACGGTTTTTATCACACGAGTGCACTGAGGTCCTTGAAACAAGCTGAGTAAGAACTTCATATATCTTTTCCTTGTTTTACAAGTGTGACTAAAGAGGTTATTGGTCCTCACAGCTGCTGGTTGCTGGTCACTTCCCCTTGCAGACCTTGCCACCCTTTCCAGTCTGCTAGGTCGGTATCTAGTCAGGACTTAAGACTGCTCGGTATATGTAAATGATAAGTTCTGGACTCTGATCGCTCTTTTTCCCCCAACTTTTAAAAACTGAAATGGAGTAGAAAGAGACAAATCAAGGAGGTTGGAACTGTGGCATCGCTGTATCCAGAATGCAGTTTGCAAGCAAGCAACTGAGTCAAGAGTCCACAGTTTGGTTGTCTGAGGTGGATCTAACGTATAGACTTGGTTAGTTAAGGAACAGAACGAACCGTGTGCGAAGTTAAATGGACAGAAGCTGTAATTTATACCGACACAGTTTTGGCTCATATCGAGTAGATTTTCTGTCTTAGAAGCTACAATTTTCCTGTGGTTTAGATCTGATGTGAGAAGAAAGCTGATGACCATAGAGTAGTTGCATTGCTTATGCTGATGCTTTCAGTTGTTGCTAGGAAATCAAGGACTTCTCAGCTCTCAGGTTTTGCTGTTGTGCAGGAGCAGAAGGAATTGTCAGGGTACACGACCAAGAAACGTGACACAAACTAGCCAGAGGGATAGCCTATACCATAAAACATCATGACCAGAGTATAAACTGAGGAGACTTGGCCAGAGCTGGGCAAGGAAGCTGCTCAAGCCTCTGGCAACAAGTGGTGAGCAGTTGCGTTGTGCATCACTTGTCATTTAGTGGGGGTGGTTATGTCTCTTTCCATTACATTTTATTACTATTGTTCCTACTGTATTTCCATTTAGTTATTAAACTCTTCGTATCTCCAACTGTTTTCAATTGTCCTCCCCATCCCACTGGGAGGGGGAATAAGTGAGCGAGCAGCTGCATGATGCCAGATGAGGTTAAAACCACAGCATGTAGCTACCTGGAGGTTTTTTTAGAGCAAAGTAGCAGAGCTAGTTTAAGTCAATACAAGCACTAATAGGACTAAATGGCTCACTTAGACATATCTCAGTCATCACTGCATTAAATGAACCATCACAGGGATCATATGTTAAGCTGCAGATGGACTGATACACTCCTGGACAGTCAGAGACATGAATCAACACTGAATGGAGGATGATGCAGCTACATTAGCATCACTCTGCAAATTGCTGCTTGTTTCTTCCCAGTATTGAGAGTTACTGGGATTTAACCATTTTGGTCATCAGTTATGGCCTTCCACATATCCAGGCAGATAATAATAACAATAAATGAGCTTTAAACAGTCATTAGAATTTGTTTGCAATATGAGAAGATATTTTGCAGCCAAATTGATCCTGTAAAGAAAAAAAAAAAAACTACATATTTCTTTTTGTTACTCTTTTTACTGGAAATGGAGGAATAACATGTTTATTTATGAAAAAATAACGATGTCTGTGGTACATCTCATACCCGACTATGACAGCTTAGAACGGTCACTGTCATGTTCTCGTCTGCCACATCCCAGAGAGAAACTAGGTGGGTTTCCCTAATCTTGGTCCCTTAGGATAATTCATCTTCATGAAGAAGAGTCATGTATAAAAGCATGTAGAAGAGAACTCTAAAGATGTCATAAATTGAACTGTGTTCTATTAGAGAAGAAGAATTACAATAGTGTCATCACTGGAAGGAGCTCTAACTCTAGCAAACATTAATATTTACAGCCTAATCACCAGGTCACGTTCATGCTTGACACGGAGGAGATGGCTCCGAGGCATCGCAATAACACAGATGCAATAAGAAAAAACCCCCCTAGGTATGAGGAAGGACTGATGCAAAGGGGTGCATAAATGTCTTGCTGAAGTCAAATGTTGTCCTGTTGACTTTAATGGGATCAAACAGAAAGACAGTGGTTGCATTGCGATAGAACTGATGCATTAATTGGAAGGTGTAAATGCTGTTCTCTGTTTACATTTAGCTTTTCATTTTAATTAACATATCGTAATATGTTTTCCTTGGGAAACAAACAGATGCCACAAATTATGCCAGGGAATTTGTTGTGATAGATGCGAAGATCTATAAGCTCCATCAAACACATTTGGAGGTCAAAGCCATAGAGTTTAATTCTTAGTTCCTGGAGGGAAATGATCCTGGTAATGTTACCTGGATACCAACTGCATGCAGGCACTTGGCTGAGTTGTTAGCGTGTGAAAAACTCTTCTTTAGCAACCACCTGGTCACAAGTGACTGCAGTGGCCTTTCTCACTCTTCCTACGTGGGGAAGCAGTCTCTCCTCCTGTCATAGACGTAAGCAAAGCCGAGCCATACGTATTACCAGTGCCTTTAATTCTTTTAGCATGCTTTTAAAAACATCTTGTTTTAATCTCTTTCCTTTTTATAAGTCACGATATTATTTTATGTGGCCGTTTGCATTCTGCACTTTCCTTCTGTCCTGTCCATTTTTGAGGTCACAGCAACGGAATCTTCTGCGGTTGTAGATTTCAACAGGTTGTTCTGTGTCAGTGTCACACATTAATTGAAACGTGTTTGTGTTTATACAGAGAGGTACACAATGGCCTCTAGTGGCTGTGCACAGACACAATCTCCCATGCACCTCATTTGGTGACAATGCATGCAGGAAGAAATAAAATATTGATGTCCAGCTGTTGTCTTTTATGAACAAAAACCCTTTGGCAGCAGTGAACAGAATCGAACAACATTTCCAGCAGAGAGGAGGTGATGTCTTACATTGAAATCCAAGTTAAAATGTTTAAAGCACTGCTCAGAATAGTCAATAGCAAATCATCTAAAATGTCCCTACTCTTTTGGACTGCCCAGCACAGATTTATTCTGACAGGAAGCAGTCTTCCTGTGTTTGGCAATCAAAACCATGGCACCCTTGCACGCGTTCTGGATTCCTAACGCTGTGTCAGATGAATCACTACGCGATGGTTGACTATTAGCCAACAAATGTGCCAATCTCATCTGTCTTCCGAGTCACATCCAGGTCTGTACACAAAAGTCTGTGCCTACAAATGCAGACGCATAGAAGCATGCCAGCAATCTTATGCCAGCTGGATAGTAGATGCTCACAATACATCTCTGCTCTCACTGCACGCTTGAAAATGGAGTATGCCAGTCTAAAAAGTCTGTACCCGTTGGGACCCGACTTTAGCTGGCCAGAGTCAGCAACTCCTTGATCTGAATGGCCAAATAATGAAAATGTTAGGGTTAGCCTCATCCTGTCTCTTTTCATTACTAAAAGTCTTCAGGCTCTCGGGATCCCTTTCACAGGGGTCTGTGCACTTCTTCAAAGTACAGTAGGTTTGCCAACACAACAGGTGAAACAACACGCTCCGGCTCACTCATGCCCCTCACTCTCTGGAGGATGCTCTGTGTTAGGGCAGAAAAATAATGTGGTTTGTAGCTGTGTGATTTAGCTGGTTTTCCTTGGAAAAAACCAGAATTCATGGTGAACACAGCTCTGGAATGAAAACAAATATTTATGGCAGGGCTGTGATCTGAATGAGCAAAATAATCTTACACTAGATTGCCCGTGTGCTTCTTCAAGGGCCTTTGGTGCACTAGTGTTGGCGTCTTTGATGCACATGTGTTGGCTCGTGTGTTCTAGGGGGTTTACTTACTTCACTTCAAAGGAAATCTGCTTTCCCAGTAACTTGGCATCCTCGATTGCTAACAGTTACCCACAAGAGAAATAAAGAACAAGAAAGAAATGTGTTAAGGATCTAAATCCCAAAATATCCAGGTTCCTTATTCTTGTTTTATTTATTTAAGTTGTTAATTTTTTTTACTCTTTCTCACAAACTTAAACCTTTGTTTGACACTGGACAGGCATGGAAATGTGTAAGGAGAGTCAAAACTGTCTGCACGCTGTCAATAGGTGACAATCACAACTTTCTGTAGTCATACAGTTTCAACAGATGTGGTATGTTCAAGTCTAGTCTTCAAAGGCTTCTTCTTCACACAGATGACCAGGTTTTGTGCTTAAACCTGTATCTGCAGCTCCAAGAATCTGGTTTCGGTGAATTTAAGGACTGAAAGGTTAGAATATGAATCCATGATGCTACACCTCAGAATGAGTCTAACAAAAAGCCATTTAGGAAAGAACAAAGGTAAGTTTGGATTCTTGGTGTTGAAATCCTACCACTGTAATTAATAAGCAAGGGGCAGATTAGCTGACCAAGAATTATTCTATTATTATTCTTCCAAGAATTTAGAGAGAGTAATATAAGCTAATGTAGCTGAGGGAAGATACACATGAAGAGACAAAGGGTGAAAGTCAGACCAACCTCAGAAATTATACAAAATCCTTTATTCTACACTATTGGGCATTCTAAAGTAATTCATGGAACCTCAAAAATTGTCAGGAAAATGCATTGCTAACTGAGTGAGCTCTGTTTCAAGTTTATTTCTCAGTTGTCTGGTTGCAGCTTTCTACTTCTGGCTCTTGGTGCTCATCTACCACACAAGATCTGTGTCTACGTCTCTCTGCCTCCATGCATTTTTGAAAACACAGCTTAAACCTCTATACTATGAGAGGAATAGATCCTAGCAAGGAAGAATTACTGCATGTAGATGTAAGGAATAAAGGGTCTAATTATCTACTCCTAGCAGGGGGTGATAGATATTTTATTCCATATACCAGTTGATGATGATGTTGAAACGCTCTCACCTTTGCCTGTGGGCTGATCTCTTTCCCTGTGGTACCGAGTAGTATTTGTTTTGTTGACAACAAACTCTCAGACAACTGACATGAGATCACTTTCATTTCATGGTGTTAGAACCAGAGGCTGAAGCTCCAGGGAAGAAGCATTTTGACTTAATGCCAGTTAAGCATAGACTGTCCTGTACTGGAAAATACAGGCAGTTTGAAACATGTCCTTTAGATCAGCTGGGTTGCTTGAGATCAGAATTGTTGTAGGGCTTTACTTAAACTTGACCTTTCCCTTCTGGATGTCTTTGTTGTGATACATGGGTCTACTTACTCTTTCCAAGCTTCACACATACGAGCAAAAGTCTGAAGCCAGCAGTTCCAAGCTTATAAACCACATATTAGCAGCATTTGTTTATAACTTCACCTAGATGAAGTGGCTTTTTCATTACCACAGACACGTAGAGGAAATCTAATGAGCACTAGAAGTGCCTGCATGAGCAGTGTGTTGGGGAAGAACCACTCAGACGATGCTGTGGAGCATGTCTATATTCTTAACATACTGCATTATTTCGTAGAGTGTATTTCTGTGCAGACTATTTGATGAGGTTTTGTGCTTTACTGTCCTTTTTTGGAAGCTGTGTGTTTAAGCTAACAGTTTCAAGCACTGGACAAGACATGAAGCTGATAACACAGAGCCTATAAAAGTGACCTGATTCACATAGTTTCTGAAAGCCTGTTGAGCCAATTGGCTCTGCAGCCACTTAGCTCTGTTGAAAATAAACTCTTACTCACTAGTATGAAATGAAGCATGACCCGACACACCTGCCATCTGCTCAACCTGCTGGTTGAAAAGTTGAAGAAACTTAAAGAGAAATTGGAAATAAGATTTCTTCTTTTTTTTTCCTGTTTTCATGTACAAGGTGTGCAATTTCTTTACTTTGCTTTTGAAAGGAACCTCTTCTTTCTGATCCTTGCCTAAGAGAATTTCTCTCACTCATCGCATACCGTGCTGCCAGCTTCCTTCAAAAGGTTCAGAAATATCACACCCCAAATCTGAACTTACACTCCCAGTGAGGTCTTGGTTGTTATTGAAGGGGGAAGGTGAAGATCTTTCTTGTTAGTGGGAGTCTGATGCATCGCTGCTGTAACTACAGATATTCTTAAGGCACTGGGAGGAGATGTTGTCCGTCCACGCTGTCCCTCTGCTCCTGTGTACAAATGCTGCAGTAAAAATCCTCTCCCCAGTGAGGTCATGAGCAAAACTGCTATTGATTTCCTCCATGCAGTGACTGATGTGTTTGAGTTTAGAACAGGTAATTAAATTGTCATTGTTCTGTAGGTGCTCTTTGGATAACTTGCATTTAAAGCACCGGACTCTGAAACTAAGCAAAAGGTCTATTTATTTACTCTTCTCTAGACCAATTTTGTTTGTGCCTTTTAAAATGAAAAACCAGTTGCTTTTTTCCCTTGAAGTAAGAGGGTCTCCTGACATTCTGAGTGAAGCGGATGTCAATTGAGCCAATATTAACATCATTAGAATGGAACCAACAACAATTTAATTCTTCTGTGATGACCTACAGGAAAAAACAAGTTGTCACCTTGTGGCAGAGGATTCCAGAGGCACGACTGCAGGACACAGCACAAATTAACGAAAGAAAACAGTTTAAAAAGGGAGAAACTTGCCTAACAAAGCAAAACCACTGCATTTGTGCTTAGGCATTAGAATGTAGATCAGGTTTTGTGGAGAGACTCCAGACTGCTTCTGTGCATGCTCAGCTAGACCGTTGTCTTGGCAGGTGTGAAATTATTTCACTTACGATTCTAGCCTCTGTCTACCAATGTCCTCAAAGACCTTATTTTGCTGTAATGATGTTTGAATATGTTTAGCGTCTGCAGAGACGCTCTGAAGCAAAATGAAATGAGTTCCAACTATCTTCTTGTTTAGGAAAAGTCACTTTATGGGCCGGTGTGAGGTGTTTCAGTGATTTGTGCAGCTGAAAACTCAGGAGAAACTTCACAGTTGTTGAAATTTATCTGAAACAAGAAGGAAGTGTAAGAAAGGGCAGATGATGTGATTTAAACATATAATGAATAATAAGTAGCAGTGTTTCACAGGAAATTACATTGCTTTCAGTACAGAAATTAACTTGGAGGATAGTAATCAGCACAAAAAGTTCCTCAGGAATTGCAAAATCAAAAAACAGGGGGGAGAGGTTTTTAGTCAGGGTTGTTCTGGGGTTCTTTTGAGGAGGGGGGGAATGGCTGGCAGAACAGCTGCCAAACACAATGAATGCTACTCTTCCCAAGAGCTGCTGAGAGCTAAGAGCTACAGCCGCCTATCCCATCCGTTTAGTTTCTTTCAGGTCTGAAAATTAGACAACAAAATAAATGTGAGATGTCATAAATCAGGAAGAATTCAGAAAATGTGAGACCGGCACAGGAGCTCCAGTTGCCCTCCCGCTATCTATTATTGCCCTCCCGCTATCTATTATCTTTGCCAAATCATGGCAGACAGGAGAGGTGCCTGAGGACTGGAGGAGAGCCAATGTCACTCCAGTCTTCAAGAA
>JAOXOE010016216.1:0-23572 GCA_028565055.1 Phoeniculus purpureus
CGCTTAGGGATCTGGTCTAGCAGTTAGATACTAGGATAAAGGTTGGACTCGATGACCCTGGAGGTCCTTTCCAGTCAAGATTATTTGTGTTTCTGTGATTCTGTGAATCATGGAAGCTGGAGGACATGTTCAAGACCAGGAAGTCAGTCAGCCCAGTGCCACTGTGCCCACTAAACAATGTTTCCAGGTACCAGATCTACACTACTGCTTCCCTGGGCAGCCTGTTCCAATCTCTGGCTAGTCTTTCAGTGAATAAATTTCTCTTAATATCTACTCAAAACACCTGCTGGCAAAACTTGAGGCCATCTCTTCTTGTTCTATTGCTAGTGACTTGGGAGAAGAGACCAGCACTCACCTCTTTACAATGTCTTTTTATGGAGTTGTAGAGAGCAATAAGGTCTTCCCTCAGCCTCCTTCTCTCCAGACTAAACAGCCACAGTTCCCTCAGCTGCTTCCCCTAAGACTTGTCATCTGGAATGTTCCCTGGCCTTGTTGCCTTCCTTTGGATCTGCTCCAGTATGTCAATGTCTTGTGGTACTGAGGTACCCAAAACTGAATACAGAACTGCAGGTGGGACCTCACCAGTGCCAAGTACAAAAGAATTGGCTGCACTATTTCTGATGCCGGCCAGGATGCTATTGGCCTTCTTGACTACATGGGCACACTAATGGCTCATGCTCAGCCACTGTCAGTCAACACCCCCGGGTACTTTTCTACCCAGCAGTTCTACAGCCACTCTTGCCCAAGGCTGTAGCCTTACACAGGACTAAAGTTTAGAACCTGCCAGTTGCTCACTGAATTCCTGAATTGTTAAGGTTGGAAAGAACCTCTAAGACCATCAAATCCAACCTTCAATCCAACACCTTCATGACCACTAGATCATGTTCCAAAGTGCCACAGCTACTTGTCTTTTGAACACCTCCAGCGATAGTGACTCCACCACCTCCCTGGGCAGTCTGTTCCGGTGTTTAATTATTCTTTCATTAAAGATTTTTTTTCTAATTTCCAATCTGAACTCCCCCTGGTGCAACCTGTGGCCATTTCCTCTTGTTCTGTCATCTTGCTAAACATCATATAACTGACTTTGGCCCATTGATCCAGTCTGTCCAGGTCCCTCTGCAGTGCTTTCCTACCTTCAAGCAGATCAACACGCCCACCCACTTTGGTGTTATCTGCAAAGTTGCTGAGGTGCACTCAGTCCCCTCATCCAGATCATTGATAAAGATGTTAAACAAGACTGAGTCCTGATGCTGAGCCCTGGGGAGCAGCTTGTTACTGGCCACCAACTCAATTTCACTCCATCCAACACCACTCTCTGGGCTCAGATATGCAGTCAGTTTTTTACCTGCTGAAGGGTCCATCTGTCTGAACCCTGAGCCACCAGCTTCTCTAGGAGAAAGCTGAAGGACACTGTCTCAGATACTTTGCTGAAGAGTAGGGAAGCCACATCCACAGCCTTCCTCTCATTCACTAGGTGGGTCTCTTGAGTAAAATCTCTCTTCATTCCAGGAGATTTCTCCTAGTCCACATTTTCATTATCCTTTTGTGATCATAACTGGTAAAATATATGGAGAGAAGACAGATACAGAATATACAGAAGGAAAAAGTATTTCTCAGGAGGTAAGAAGTTTTTGCTTGATAGCCAGCTACTGGGAGGAGGCTTGTCTCTGCATGTGTTTGATGGATTGTTCTTCCTTCTTTTGAAGTTTTTATTTGTCATGTTTTATCAATATATTTTAAAAACAAAAAAGCCCAAACAACGTAAACTATCAGTACTCTTTCTTTCAACAAAGTAATTCCAACCGTGTCTCAGGAACGTGTTTTACAAAGGCTTCCTCCTTATGAGGTTGCTGTTACAGTGCCTGTGTCAGCCCTGAGTATTGGAGGAGTAGGACTGATCGCAGGATTTCCAGACTTCGCTTTTTAGTTTAAGTCTGAAAGCAGAGCGTGGGCTGTACTTTGAAATATGATTTAGTTGATGGGACTAGGGTAACAGGTTTGTACTGTAAGACAAACAAGTAGGCAAAGGGAGGCAAGCTCATGATTTTCAATTACAGCTTGGTCATTTGCTGAAGTGATTTTATCTGTGTTGCTGCCTATGTTTTCCTGGTGGGATACACTATCTGCCTTTGTGATTTACAGACGGTATTTGAAAATGTTTGTCCAGTAAATGATGTTTGATGCTCCTCATGCTGGGAGTGTATAGTGCTTACACAAAAGTTTTAAGAGAGCAATGCCCTCAAAGAGAGGGCTAGCAGCAGGTAACCACCGTTTGTACAACCATTTCAGATGTATTCACTGGTCTATGTGAGGAGGACTGAACATCATTTTTCTAGGAAAGTCTTCCTAGAGTCTAATAAGCTGCATGGATGGAAAGAAGCATTCACACAGACTGTGCTTTTCCACCCTTCAGACTCCTTATTTCGTTCTTCTGGATCCCGGCCATGATGTAGCCTCAGGTATTAATTCCAAATGCAAAGTGCAAATCCAATTGGCAACCAGTTACAAGCGGTGTCCCTCAGGACTCATTTTTGGGACCTGCCTTGTTTAATATCTTTATCAATGAACTGGATGAGGGGATCGAATGCACCCTCAGTAAATTTTGGGAATGACACAAAATCATGCACAAGTGTAGATCTGCTGGAGGGCAGGGAGGCTCTGCAGCGGTGTCACCGTCCCTGGATGTGTTTAAGGAATGAGTGGACGTGACGCTTAGGGATATGGTCTAGCAGCTAGATACTAGGATAAAGGTTGGACTCGATGACCCTGGAGGTCCTTTCCAGCCATGATGATTCTGTAATTACATTGGTGGTGGGCAGCTATCGCTGTGGTGCTGCGGTTCCAGTTTCTGTCTCTTGTGCTCTCATTTGTTCCTCTTCTTATTTGCTTGAAATGAAAGGACTCATTTAGTGGAAAGTATTTACCTGAAGAGTCATGGTTTTGTCCCTTGGCTGTAAGGCTGGTTGGAGGCATTTGGCATTGAATCAGTTTCAGTGGATTGCAGCTGCCTGTTTATGTTGTATAAGGTTGCCAGTTGTAGTTTATAAGCCTGTGTGGAGCAACTAATCTCTCTCTAGTGTAAAGGAGAGAGCTGGGTTGTTGTATACTATACATTAGAGTTCATGCCAGCTGGAAAGATTGCTGGGCACTCTGGAAGCTTTTCTTCCCAAAGCAAGGACTTTTACTTAGTTTCAATACGTAGTTTTTGTCTTCTCTCAGTTATCTCTCAGCAACAGGCTTGAAAAGCATCAAGAATATTAACATGAATAAATGAAAAAGGAGATCACTGTGATTTTTGTTTGTAGTCATTCCAGAATACAACAAAACAAAGTGAGAGAGTTGAGGTATTGTTCTGTATCTGAGCACTGTTTCGTCTCACAACTAACTTTTAAAGGATGCAAATGTTGCAGATGTCTCTTTAGCTGGGAGGAGCTGAGGGGTGACCTCATTAATGTCTACAAATATGTGCAGGGTGGGTGTCAGGAGGATGGAGCCAGGCTCTTCTCAATGTTATCTAGTGATAGGACAAGGGGCAATGGATGTGAGCTGGAACAGAGGAGGTTCCATATAAATATCAGAAGGAACTTCTTCACAGTGAGGCTAACTGAGCACTGGAATGGGCTGCCCAGGGGGAGTTGTGGAGTCTCCTTCACTGGAGACATTTAAGACCTGCCTGAATGTGTTCCTGTGCAGCTTGGTCTAGGGGATCCTACTGTGGCAGGTGGATTGGACTAGATGATCTTTCAAGGTCCCTTCCAATCCCTAATGATTCTATGATTCTGTGATACCTATGCATGTATAAGTTTGTGAGCTGATGCAGGTATAATTTCTATGGGTTTGGTCTTTATCTATGAGATATTCTCCAAACCACAACATTCACCCAAATATGGGATAATTTTAAAAATAAAACAAAATGTGATGTCAGAAGGAGCAGGAACATTACTGACACTACTGTGAGTTTGTCAGTTGTCTTCTATATTACAGATATTGATGCCATGTTGTCCATTGTGAAAGGCAACAAATAGCCATAAATCATGTCTTTAAAATGTACTAAGTATCTGCCATCAGATTTAAAGCAGTATTTCTTTCTGGAGCTGAAAAAAAAGTTGAGAGGAATGCAAACCTGTACGGAAAGGATTCTTATGATGGTAATTAACCATCTTTATGGGCTAAATATAATGCTGCTAACTTGTGAAAACTAAACTTAGTAAACTTAGAGGTTACTAAACCAGAACGTTCAGGGAATACATGCCCTTCAAAAAAAGCCCAAAATCTGTTGACTCTGTAGAAGACATTAAAATCTTTAAACCAATTTAATTTTCCAGCTAGAGATTAATAAGGCTATAATTTATTTGTATTGTTGTACTTCTTAACTGAAACAGTGAGTTTACACAGACACTAAATAACTAAACAATCTCATCTTAAAAAGGTTTTAGGAAACCTTCGTAAACATCCTCAGTGGCAAAGCTCACTGGATCCATCAGCACAGTACTAGCTCTAATGATGCGTTGTAATAAAACAGGTGCTTGGAATGTACAAAGTCCTACCTAAATCACACCATAATAAAATTTAGGTTGAACTTCCCCAGGAATTTGCAGACTGCATCTAAGAGCCTTGCTTGCTTTGAAAGTTACCCGTCAACTTTGATTATGAGGAGATTACACTTTTTCTTGTTTAGTCTCTTTAAATAGGTTTTGTCCTGTCTTGACACCACTCTGGATGGATGGCCTTCCTAGGAAAATACTTGTCTGCTTCCGCCCCACTGAACACCTGGTTTACTGGATGTGGGAAAACTGAAAAAGTATTATCAAGTGTAATGTACACGAATTTATGATTTTTACAGACATGACATCGTACCTTTTCTAAATTTAAGAAGACTAGGACTTTAATATTTCTAAAAGTGGTGAAGGTGTACGGGGAGACTGGAGAGTTTGTCTGAAGGGAAAATAAGAAGGAGCATCAATATTTCAGGTGGACAGTTAAAGTGAT
This sequence comes from Phoeniculus purpureus, assembly GCA_028565055.1. NCBI lineage: Eukaryota > Metazoa > Chordata > Aves > Bucerotiformes > Phoeniculidae > Phoeniculus > Phoeniculus purpureus. Next base: position 4,990 of record JAOXOE010016216.1, read on the forward strand.
GACAGAATGAACAGTTCAGAAACTCTGCGATTAGGTTTGGTAAAGCATGATTTGTCCCACCTATCAGAAAGCCAAGAAAAATTAATTTGATCTTTTTTATGTTCTCAATTTATTTGATTCTTGGAAGCCAGGTGGAGATTGGCAGAATTTAAGATTAGTTAAGAAGACAATATGTTTTCATTTTTGCTGTTCCACCAGCTGCTGCTGCTCTAAGGGTGTGGAAAAGGTCAAGGGAAGCAGAATTGGCTGTTCTATCTTGAGGTCACTTTCTTTCAGTAAATTTTCCATAGGTGTCTCAGGTCAGCCATAGATTTCCTACAAGTGTTATATATCTTTTCCTGAACCTTTTAAATGTAGGTGTGAGTATTGGGGTGCCATCTTAAACAGACTGAACATATCTGACATTCAGACCACGTAGTATTAACATTCAGTCTAAGGCATTAGAAAAGGCCAAGTTACCCAACAACTACAAAGCTGCCTTCTCTTCACTAGGATTTTACCTACTTTAGTTGCAAAGTGAGCAATGCTTTTTTTTTCTTCATGGGGGAGATAAGGCTACTAAGAACAAATATTTCATATCCTGTGCCCTCTGTGTTGGCTCTTTGTGATAATTTCAGAATGACTTTGCCTGTCCCACAAAGCATATACGTGTTGTAGGTTGTATTCTAAGTGTAACTCTACTTCTCTATTGATTTCAATCTGTGCATGGTACTTAGCTCCTGAGTGCCTGGTTATTGTTGGAGTTAAAGATCTTTCAAGTACTTTACAGAACTAATGGATTTTCATAGCTGTTCAACCCACAGGATAAAATAGATTATTTTTGTGTGCAGGTGGTAAGATTTTTTTTCACACATAGTCCTCTTTCTGTAGTTCAGAGTAGATTTTTTTTTTATGTTTGCAGTTTTTCAGATGAGTGAAGTAGGCAACAATACTGCCCTAGCAGAGGTGGCCATACTGCCTACTCTGGCCATTAATCTCCTGAAGGAACACAGTTTTCAAGTGATGTGGCAGCTTGGGGTGTTGCTTCTTCTGGAAGATGGATTTGGAATAGAAATGTTGGAGGACAGATTTTGCTGAAGAGTGGTAAGGCTTTCCAGTACCACTAATGAGCAATAATAAGAGTTATTGCTCATACCATCTAGAAGCGGCATCCTGCCTCCTGCCCAAGTCTTCCATCATGGACTTGTCAGAACAGCCTTTCCATTTCTCTCTTCTTAGAAGTGTGGCTTCAGACCTCCCTTGCCTGTACACAGGAGATTGTGCACAAGGACATTTGTCTTTGGAACAACGTGTCTATCACACTACAGGTGAGGAAATGGCTAGAGAGAAAGGAGTTTTCCGCCTTTGCTGGACTGGAATATTTTCATGGACAGTCTGTTCTTATATTCTTGCTAGCTAAAGCTGACAGTTGAGCAATAAAGCTTTCTGTGCATGGACTGATGGAGCTGTAGACTGACTTTTAAAACAAGCCAGGTCATAACACTACTTTGTCGCCGTGGTCTTCCTAATTCTCTGTATGTTATACACCTGTCAGTGACGCACCTTGTGTTTGTGTAGGGTGGGAGGAGGCCAGAGGGCACAGACTGTGAACATTTGTCTTATTATAACTTCCTAAAATAAGGCATCTTGAAATTAAAAAGCCTTATAAAAAAATTGTTCACGACTTGCAGCTGGTTTTTTTTGTAAGACAAACATCTGTAAGGCAGATACTTATACAGTGTTTACTAATTAATTATTCCCACAAATCACAGCAAGAAAATTTGTACACTGCACAGGACAGGATAAATTGAAATGTGCAGTTGATCTATTGCCAAACAAAGATCTTTTAGATATAAAGCCTTCGCTTAATTTAGACAGAATCAAAATTAACATCAAAGAACCTGCTACAAATCTCCCAAGACCTTGTCCAGAAACATAACACAATTTTCATGCTGCCTGGTGATAGATCCAGTTAATGGAATAACCCTACAACCTTTAGTGTTTTTATTCATATTCAGGTATAATATGAATATCTTCTGTCCTTCGTAGGGGTTGTAGAATGTTAGGCTGACTTATTCTAGGCTCAGAGTGCTATGGTTGTTCTATATGCCTGATGTATTGATTACTTTAAAATAACCAGTGTTATTCTGAGCACAGAGGACTTCTTGATTAGTCCTTCAGACTGCACCAAAACTTTTGAAATTGAATCTGTACCAGAGGTGTATCTTACCCAGAGAAACAAGTACTATTTGTTCAAGGAATTCTCCCTAGCACATTTGTCACCTCTAGTGTTTCTTCATGTGGGGATTTCTGAATTAGAGTTCAAGTCATCATACTCTTTATTCTGATTTAATGGGTTCTCTACCTTTCCATAAAACTTCCTTGTACTGTGGTTCTGTATGAGTTGATTTTATAAAATCCATGAAGACTTGATAGAAAATATGAATCTGCATAGCTTTTGATTTACTTTCTTCAGCTTTCACATGATTCACCTTTTACCCACGTAATAGCGTGTTTCACTGTAAATTCGATTATTCTCTGCACAGAGGTCTGAGGTGTACTTGGTTTCTTGGAAGTCTTAAGGATTCTGCACTTGTGTCTATAATTCATAGCTGCAGTTTATAAGCAGAAAATCTCTGAACACCTGGAGCCCACCTAGTAAACGGGATGGAGCAGTGTTCTCACTAAAGCTACAGGCACGTATCTGAAGAAAGGAACTCCAGAGTCTTTTCTTATTAAATAGTCCTCCTTCATTACATTATCCTTCCACAAATGCCAAGGCAAGTATACCCAGCTCAGGTTTAATGGAGGGAAGCAAACTTGTCGTTCCTTACAGAGAGCTGCCAGGCTGTATTACATGTATTCCTACTGCTGTCGTGCAACAGAAAGAGACAGGCATGGGAGTCTGACAGAATGATGAGTTTCAGCCAAGCCAAGGGAAAACTCATAACCATCATACCTCGCTGGAAGAAAAGTAAGCTAGAAGAGACATTAATGTCAAGGAGTAATTTTGAAATAAGAGGGTTGAACTCAAGGAGTAAACTAAGGTGAGGCAATTTCAGTCTTACAGTGATCTTCCTGGAATGTCCTATTTCATATGTACTCAAATAAAAGTGCTCATGGCTGATGAAAGGTATCATTGCTTTTCCTTCGTTCAGGCTTCTCACACCACCTCACAGATAGCCCAAACCAGGAAATTCTAAACATCCTCAAGAAACTCTATCCATGGACAAGAGAGAAATAAGACAAAAGAGGGGGGGAAAGGAAGGAGATGAGGTGAAGCTTGCTGTTGAAGAGAGGGGGGTTTGTATACGAGGAATTTCCTAAGATCTATGAAAGTTGTGGGAAACCTCCAGCTCCCTGCAGATAAAACATTTAACTGTGTGTTACTGTGGCTGAGGATCATTGTACATTAATTTGTACATTTTTCTCATCCAAAGAGCAGCCTAATCAAAGGCTCACTTGCTTAAGGATTCTTTGTGTTGGTTCTTTGCTACAGTTCATCTATAAAGCCAGCAGATTTGAGGCAGAACACCTCTGTTTCTTCTAGAAGCAGCAAGTATATAGCAGCCAAAAAGCCAGTACTGCAGTGATGAGCGTGTTACTGTGTATGAGATGGCCACAGCCTTTCAGCACATCAGGTTTCAATAGCTTCTAGCACACACGGTGTGTAAAATAAAGTGCATGGCCATGGTTCCATGCAGGTTGCAAATAATACATGCCTGTTGCTTTTATGCACAGTAAAACAGAAGGAAAGGGGAAGGTAATGAACTGGCAAGCTGTCTTTGAGTGGCTGAACAGAGAAAATACAATCTAAACCAACAAGTTTCAAATTAGATATCTTCATCCTCAGCTGTTTTCAGTTGACTTCATCCTGAAAATGCCTGTTGTTGCGCTCCCAGACCTGTAAAACATCTGTAGTTGTGCTTAAGCTTCTAAGCTGATGTCAATAAGATCAGTCACAAGCCTGAAAAACTAGAGGACTTATGAAATTTACTGGATTGAAACTAATGAGTCATTGCTTTGTAAAGCTTAAGTATCTCTGATTTTTCCCATGTGCCATAAACAGTCAGCTTGCTGTTGACATCAGCAGAAATACTCTTTCTGAGACTGGACAGTAACATGTTAACTCACCTGCTCTTTCTCTGCCAGAAAAGCTGGTTTAGTTGCCTTTTTTGTCAGGATGGAATTTGTCCCTCTCTAAACAGGATTAAAGAGCCATGAAGATTAATTACCTGACGCCTGTCGCATCCCTTAAAGATGAAAAATATCAAGTGCTACTGCGGTCACAGTAGCCACTCTTACCTTTGCAAATGATTGCATGTACTCTAATTATTAGAACCATGAGCAGTACCATGAGGAGTACATTGTTTTGGCAGCTAAAATACAGTGCTGCTGCGTAATGGCAGGGGTTACTGTGACGTTCTTCATTATCTTCTCTGAATTCAGTGTCAGCCGCACAACGTATCAAGCACTTAAGGAGTACTTCTCTTTCCTTCTACATTCCTAACAGCAACATTAGGTGGCTGAGTCGGGAAGTGAAAGCTAATAGCACGTGTTATTTTTTTTCTTATATGGAGTACTTCAAGAGTGAGCCTTGGGGCCCTGGGAGAATGACCACAGTACAGAGGGATAGATTATCCCATTACAAATTATCCTCTTTGTTTGACCTTTCCCAGAAGCAAACTGGATTTCCCATGACACAGTAACAGAATCAGATTCTCAGGGACTGGGGACCAATTTATGTGGTTTGGTTCTGCTACCTTGGCTCTGTTAGTTGTCTCCTTGTGCAACCCAAACAACTGGCTGTGTAACCCTAACAACTCAGAAATATTTAAAGTAAACTGAAACAAACATGAGAGTACTTTACAGTGTCAGGATTGTGGAGAAACGGCTATCACACCTCTGAAACTCTAAAAACGTGTCCATGGGATGACATCAGCCAACATTCTGTGAAGGAAGAAATGGACACAGCATAGCTCTGGCTTGAAGTCCTCTTGATGCCAACTTACAAAGGCAGTAGTAAGCAAAATTAATAAAAAAACCCCCCTCATGTTCAATGCAATGGAGGTCTAGATCACAATTTCCTATAGTTCTCCAGCCCCTGTAGGACTAGAAAATAGGAGTCTGTCTTTGTTACGCTCTGAGCAAGGCTGGAATTCAGAGCAGTGTACAGTACCTTTGCACACATTGTGGTCCTCAGCCATCTTTAGATGTCCCTGCTTGAAAAAAGGAGTTGGATCAGATGACCTCAGAGGTCTCTTCCAGCCTCAACCCTTCTGTGATTCTGAAACAAATACCACATCCTAGTGTAACATGAGTGAAAACTTACTGCCCAGAACGTCAGGCAATTGTAAATTCTTTTGTGATTGATTTTTACATCTCTTTTGTCACTGCTCTGCAGACAATTTATATAATTACTCTGGATCTGTAATATTCACCATTCACCTAAGGGAAGAAAGGAAGGACTTAATAATAATATATTTTGTTTTAAAGCTAAGGAGTAGGGTAACAGAGACAAATACAGTTCTATAGTAATACAAATACAGGAATTTCAGTCACCGTGTTTGATTTGAGAGTGGCTTTGATTGCATTTAAGTGGAAAAGCAGATACTTGACTTGTGTCATACTGCAAGTCAAGAAAATGTTCCTGCAGCAAAGGCTAAGAGTAATGTCAGGTGTGCTGTGGATAGAGACACCACTCAGCTGCATGGACTCTGCTTCTCAGGCCTGGGAAGGATTTGTGACTTGCCATGAATAAGCTCTGATTTGTTTATTGCAGTAAAAAGTGGAGAAAGAGCAATTATTTTCCTTAGCCAAATGAGTAAATTTTCTCTATTAGTGATTACTGCAACAAGATACGGAAGAATAGTAAGTGATGTGTAAATAAAGCCTTCTTGTACAACAGCTACTCAGTGGTGCTATCATGATCAGCAAAAATGTGCCCTAAATGCTATAGCAAATGCTCTAACATAGTCACTTTTCGGTGTCTCCTAAGGGTTTAAATCCTGTAGTTACATGACAATTATTCTCTCCAGTATATAAAGATAAATGGAAATGGGGATGTAAAAAATATTGCAGCGTTGGAAATATAGCGCCAAATTGTGACTTTCAATGATAGAATCGTAGAATTATTCAGGTTGGAAAAGACTCTTGAGATACCAAGCCCAATCATTCCTGCTCTTGCAACTTCACCACTAAACCATCTCTCTGCTATACCTAAAACCATACCTTTACAAATCTCAAGCTATGCATCTCTTTTCAGACATCTGTCAGTTTGTGCCTGATTAGCTCACTCATTTTAGTACACAGGGTAAAAGTCTGAATATCTACCACCTTATTGTGCCCAAAATGAAAACACTTTGTGTGATTTTTAAACTTCCTCCTTATTCTGTGGATCAGCTTCACCACCTGGGGGTCATGGAAGAAATGTTTGAAGTTTCTTTATTCTTATTAGACGTTATTAAAGGATATACCCAGCCTAACAAGCAAGACAACTTCACAAGTCTTTAGATACTTTGCAATTTTTACAAGAAATGACAGCTGAAGTGGATATTGGCCATAAGCGATGGCCATCTTCTGTATTGTTTTATTGCTGTATTTCTGACCTTAAGAAAAGGGAGTGAGTCAGATTCATGGACCCAGCTGAGGTCGAATTAAGGAGGTTGACTTCATATCTCCACATGAATCAGACAATCACAGAACATTACAGCCTGGAAGGCGCCTTAAAAATCATCTACTCCAATCCCCCTGACAAAGCAGGATCACCTAAATCAAGTTACACAGGAACATATCCAGGCAGGTTTTAAACCTCTGCACAGAAGAGAACAGCAGAATCCTCCCTGGGAGGCCTGTTCCAGTGCTCTGTCAACCTCACTGTGAAGAAGTTTCTTCTGATATTTATGTGGAACCTCCTGTGTTTCAGCTTACACGCATTGCCCCTCGTCCTATCACTTGATGACATTGAGAAAAGCCTGGTGCTGTCCTCCTGACACTAACCCCTCACAAATTTATAAACATTAATGAGGTCACCCCTCAGTCTCCTTTTCTCCAAGCTAAAGAGACCCAGCTTCCTCAGCCTTTCTTCATAATGGAGGTGTTCTACTCCCTTAATCATGTCTCTGCACTGGACTCTCTCCAGCAGTTCTGTGTCCTTGAACTGAGAGACTTAAAACTGGACGCAATACTCCAGATGCAGTCCCACCAGCGCAGAATAGAAGGAGAGGAGAACCTCTCTCCATCTTCTAACCACTCCCACTCTGATCTACCCCAGGATGCTATTGAACATGGGAACATGGCTGGCTCGTGGTCATCCTGCTGTCCACCAGAACCCCCAAGTCCCTTTCTCCTACACTGTCTCCAACAGGTCAGTCCCCAGCAAGACTCTGCACTTGCCCTTGTTATAGGTCATTAAATTACTCTCTGCCCAGTTCTCCAGCCTGTCCAGGTCTCACTGAATGGCAGCACAGCCTGCTGGGGTGTTGACAACACCACCCAGCTTTGTGTCATCAGTAAACTTGCTGACAGTGCACTCAAATCCCTCATCCAAGGCATCAATAAATAGATTCAATAGGACTGGTCCCAGTACCGACCCTTGCAGGGCTCCACTAGATACAGGCCTCCAACTAGACTGTCCCATTGACCACTACTCTCTGGCTTCTATCCTGCAGCCAGTTCCCGAGGCACCTCACTACCCGATCATCCAGTCCACACTGCCTCAGTTTGGCTGCGAGGATGCTGTGGGAGACTGTGTCAAATGCCTTACTGAAGTCAAGATAGTCCACGTCCACTACTGTGCCATCATCTCTCCACCTGGTTATGCCCTCATAAAAAGCATATCGTATATGGTGACTGTGCCTAATGACCCTCCTGTCCTTGATGTGCCTGGAGACAGCCTCTAGGACAAACTGTTCCATCAGCTTTCCTGGGATGGAGGTGAGGCTGAGCAGTCTGTTGTTACCTGGGTCCTCCTTCTTACTCTTTTTGTCCTTAAAGTCTAGAGCTACATGACTTTTAGATACAGACTACAGAACAGTGAAGGGCTTTATCCTCAAATGTAGTACACAAAAATTAAAATTAAAATAATTAAATTTACATTAACAATGAAAACTTTTGTCTGGACCATGAGAAAAAATGTGTTTTGTCTTCATAAGATTCCTTCTGCCATGCCTCAGCTGTAAAGATAGTGCTTGCAAAGTGAAATAGAAGTGCACAGTAAGAGCTCCTTAAACAGCAGATACAACTGCCTAAGGATATGTCTTCCGAAATACCAACACCTACAGGGCTGTGTTGCAGCTATGTGCAAAAAGTTCCTGTTTTTAGAATAGCTATGGGATGATCAGGAAAATACGCAAGTAATTTATTCCAAAATGAGCAAAGAACTGGAGATATATATATATATATATGTAAAAATTATGTATGTATATCTTAATATCTTGGAGGAAGTTCTGGGGCTTCTGCAGTACTGTTAGAAAGTGAAGAAACCTTCAGTAGGAAGATGGAGAACATGGACTCTCTTCCACACTCCAGAGAAGGCTTTCCAAGGAAGCAGAGGAGTGGAAGTGTGATTTACTTCACTTTGATTCAACATCCACTTCATAGCCTTGGGGTAACTTCTCCCCACACAGACACTAAGGAAGATTTTATATCTGTGCCTGGCTCTTGAAATTGCAGGACAAGGGCTTTCAAATTCATAATTGTTGTAATTTTATGATGTTACTCTCCTCTGAGTTGCTTTCAGGATATGTTGAATTGAAGTTTACTTGGAAATGTATAAATGGATAGACAGTGGATGCTAATTAGGACAGATGGTGACCTAATCTAAGCGGGTCAGGAGAAGATGTATTCAAGGTTACAATTAATGTACTTTACATCTTTTGAGATGTTCCCCTAGCGCCTGACCACAGATGTTTTACAAGAAGCCCGGTGTTTTGTAACATTAAATGACACAATCAATTAAGTTTTCACAAGTGACAGGAAGTGATGGACTCATACTTCTGAGTAATCCCTTCCACCCACCCCTCTGAGGATGCAGGAGGTCCCATCTGCAATGGGTGCAGGTGCTGAGACTCCACAGAAATGGCTTCTTTGGAGAAGTAAGAGAAGCTGCACAAGAGACTCAAGGGCTGATGCAGGCTTATTCCAGGCATTATGGGGGCAGCACCACACCATAAGACAGCAGGACATTCTATATGACAAAAATAGGGGGGTTGTGGAGTTTCCTTCTCTGGAGACATTTAAAACCCTTCTGGATGTGTTCCTGTGCGACTTGGTCTAGGTGATCCTGCTGTGGCAGGGGGATTGGACTAGATGAACTTTCAAGGTCCCTTCCAATCCCTAATGTTCTGTGATTAGATGATTCTGTAAATTTAGAAGAAAATTAAACTCTGTCTATTGCCAAAACACAACAGTCAGGAGTTCCTGACATCAGCCACTATGATCCTTGCTACCGAAAATGCAGTTTTGCAGGCATATATGTGGCTCTTTAAACAAGCGTTACACCCTCCACATTCTATATTAAGCTTCCATTTTTTCCCAAGTCTTCTCTGATTGTATCTTTGATCAGATACAGCACCGTAGATATAAAATATGCCAACCAACTGCAGTAGAATTTGTCCCTTTGCTTTGTGAAGGGCAAGATCAAGTCTGAATTTGAGTGTGGAGTTTTTGGTGGAATCACAAGAGTTCTAGTGCCCATACAGCCAACACAGAAACAATACAGAAATTACCTTCTTGACTACATATCATAATTCCTTCCAAAATAAATGAAGCTGCTTTGTGAAATGATGGATAATCTGATGCTGCCTTAGCACCGAATCGGAACACACAAAGCATGCCCTCAGGGACCAGAAATGGAGGATGCAATGCTCAGTTCTGTAGTAGCAAAGCAAATTACTCAGTACACCCCACTGAAACTGAGATGATAAAAGGGCAGTTGATAATGGACTCTTAGGCCAGTGCACACTTTGCTCTCGTTTGCATTTCAGCTACCAGTGTGTTTGTGGCTCAGGAAGCTTTTGAGTTGATTCAGGCTGATAGACCTAACATTATCTTTAAGCAAGAACAAGTTGCATTGAGATTGAATGTGGTTTTGCTCCTCTACACAAAGAGTGCTTTGCTCTAATGCAAACGTAGCAATGGCTGAAATAAAGGGTTTGTTCTCATCTCCTACATGTTGACGGTTAAGGGGAATAAACCAAGACGCACGGACAACCATTTAATAGCTGCATGCCTCACCATCATTTTACAACAGAGGAGGACTGTGACACAACAGCCAAAACACAGTTCCATGTAAGGAAATGTTTCCCTGGATTTATGTCAAATGTCAAAAGCTGTTTTTAATTTTGCACTAGAAAACAGGCTAACCTGTTGCCAAAAGCAAGCTGCTTATGTAATGCTCAAGGACATGAGCTAGAGAACATTGTCACAAGTACTGGAGTGCTAGCATTCTTTTTATGAAGAACCAGAAACCTAGAGACAACAGCGTGACCATAGCCCAGTGCTACAGTGATGGGAGAAGTCTGGATTAATTGCTTCACATAGAGTACAAAATCTAAGGAGTTGACTGAGATGTGGTAAAGCAAGAAGAGAGGAAAAAATGATGAAAAGCAAATTGGTTGAGGTTGTGTCTTTGCATTTCTGTGTTCCAGGGAGTTAGTAGCATTGTCAGCACTATAAACATGGATCTTAATTTTCCTGACTAGATTTGCCCTTACGCACAAGTCTTTGCCCATGGGCTCAGTAGCTCCATTTAAGCTTCACCCTATGTCTTTAACCCTTATCTGATCTAGACTGCAGGTTTAACCAGTGCTGTACTTTGGCTGTGTCTTGCTAAGTGTATGCATGTCCAGTCATTTCTTTGGCACTGCCTCCTACGTGGACCAGCCCTTTCTCCAGTATCTGCATTTGGCTCCATCTCTTGCTGCTGCATCTCCTTTAAGCGTATTTGTGGTGGGAGGTGGGGGGGGAAATTACAGAACCACAGAATGTTACAGGTTGGAAGGGACCTCGAAAGATCACTTAAGGCCAGCAGGCTGCTGAAGCAGGGTAAGCCTACAGCACCTGGTGTACCCAGACTTGTTCACCAGCAGCTGGTCTCCCGCTATTACTATTGAGATCATCAGGCCTCAATATACCACAATGGTAATGAACCAGTGCAAGTTTGATCTCACCCATCGTATTAAACTGGTTTTTTCCCCCCACACAAACTCCTGTGAAAATGCCCTCTTATTATCATAAGTAACTAATTCATCGAAATCCACAGCTGAGGGTTTTGTTCAGACCCAGCCAGCCAGATTTTTCCATCAGCTTCCAGCTCTGCAGACCAGTGCAGTGCGTAAATACAAATGCACCACAGAAGGCACATTTGCATTTACATTCTGTTTCCTGCTCACGACCCCAGGACACTGGGATGAAGGAGGGGAAGCTGATGGGTTTTTAGGCAGAGGAACAGAGAATATGGATATATTTACACTCAAAGCATTGAACAGTTAAATATTAAACATTCAGTGACATGCCACCAGGGATTAATATTGTGTAATGGAAAATAGAGGGAAGTACTCGCTATGCTGAGCCCATAGAAGACGGAAGGTTGTTGCTAACAGCAGGTACGGTGATGAAAAGAACTAAATGGGCAAATGCTTGCACAAAGATGGCCATGTTACAGAAGAACACATCATTATTACTGAAGTCATGATGTTGCATACTATACACCTTTCAGGGAAGATCATTACTGAGCACAGATCCTGGCAGTCTGAAATGAGGAAGTGCTGATGGGAGGGCAGGAGAAGGACTAAGGTGTCATGATCGTGATTAAGTTTGATCAGACAACACGATCAGAAGCATATCTCATGAAATGCAGGAAGAAATGTATGTAGCCATGGTGTAGGTAGGATTTTGAATTGCAGTACAACATCATAATGAGCAACACCACAATGTAGTGCAGTAATGCTGACTTGTGAATTATGTCACCACAGACAGATGACTTCTGGATATGTAGCAGCATATAATTAGCAAGATTGATTCTAGATATTTAAATGTGAGAGTAAGGAAAGTCACTTGAGTAGAAAAAAAACTGGTTACAGATGGAAGTTTCCCTGGAAAAGAGAGAAAATTTATAAAACACATTTGGGGATTGCCATTTTAATGTGCTGCACAAATGCAGTTCACACAAGAGTTCTTACAGATAGCACACTTAGGGTAGTTCCTTCCCATTTGGTACTTATGAATTTGATTGAGACACACATCACTTTCAAGTAGATTTGAACCTAGTGAGTGCCTTTTGGCAGACAAGTCTTACACGTTATTTTTCTGTTCCCAGTCAAACCATTCAGATGAAACTCATGTTAGAAAAGAAAAAGGATCGGTTCCTGTTAGAACCACTCTGGCTTAAATTGCAGCTCTTTTCTGCAGTATTCCTAGTTAAGTGTCCAAATTATGTCATCAGATTTCTGCCATCTGAAAGTTAGTAAGGACTTAGAGCAACATCTTGTCAATGGCCTGATATGGATTCCTAATAAAAATCACAGTATGAAAACAGACCAATTTGCTGTGTGTTATCAGGTGCCAAACCCTTCAAGCTCAGAGGCTTCGTAAGTCAGAAATGGTTTCTACATACTAGTAAATCTAATCTATGTCTCTAATCTAATATTCTAAACTAGCTTTATGACTATGACAGGAAAGACAGCCATTTCCAGAGAATGAGTTATGCACTCTGAATGTGGGTGTCCAGGCTAGACAGGATGAATTACTCTAGCATTCTACTTTTCCTCCTTTCAAAGGTTCTATTACTTAATGCTCCATTTTAGTGTCATATCAAACCTTAAAAGGTGGCAAATTCACAGAGAATAGCAGGAAAATGAAAGGCAGAGGTAATTTGAACGCACAAGTAGGCACAAGATGTAGTGGGAAACTCGCCACAATTTACCATTTTAATAAATACATCTCACTGGAAAACCAGGAACAACACTGTGTCTGTTTGGCTCAAGATAGCCACATGAAACAAATATCCCTCACGTTCTTACAGGTAGGTCAGGTGTCTTGACAAAGGCATCAAGTGAGTTTTACACTGAGCAACAGGACCCGAGTCTTCCATCGTGGCCAGTGTCCTGAACTCGAGCACTTTCCTGCTTCCACCATCCAAATCGCACCTCTGGTTCACAAAGCAGGGGAGGAGGGAACTGGGAAACCCTAACAGCACTCAACTGTCAGTGAAAAAGCATGCAGAACAAAATACCACAGGTATGTATGACTGTTTTGATTAAACATTGTATGTAAATATAACACACTAATCCTGTGCTGGCCTTCGGCAAACTGCTAATGCAGCCCTCAGTACTGTGAGATTTGGGGTTTCCCACTGCTGATTAAGAAGTTTCCTTTATAGCTCTATAAAGATGGAGCATTAATATGATGAATGTGATAATTTGCTATTGCAGAAGTTTGCATAAATGCAAATTGATACCACTATTCTTTTTCATGACATTGTGTGAGAGAAGGGGAGAGAAATTAAATTAATATCGTCTTTGCCTGGGTACCGGGAATTCACCATTAGAATGTTGGGTCCTTCATGACTATAAACAAGTGGAGATAAAGTCTGGAGCTAGCTTCACCTGTTATTCAAACAGAGCTGGGGAGGCTGCGTTGCAAAAATACATTTGTTTGTCGTCTGCAGGGCTGGAATGTGAACGTCATTGTTGTTGTCCCTTGCAAGGAAATCGGTGCCACAGGAATGTGGTGTCAAGCTCAAAATAAATAAGAGTTTTAAGAAATTTTGTTTATCTGAAGAAATACTTGTGTGGCCATCTATGAAGAATAATTGTGCGTATCACATTGAGCATCTTTTGTTAAGACATTCATATGGAAAGATGTTTGATAGAGAAACAGTGACTTAAGGCAATGAGAATTAATCCTTTCTATGTCAGTCATCATTTACTACCTCAAACAGGCTGTAGAACACTGGGCTTGAAACCAAGTCCCATAACTGCTTGGCTCTGCCTTCTCAGCAAATGGCACACATCTTAGCACTGGATTCCATACACATTTTGGAAATAGGTAAAATAAATGAAAACATTTTTTTTTCTACAAGCAAAAATGGTTATCGCATCTGGTCAGAATTTTTTTCCTGGTGGGCACTATAAATGCTATTTATGATAAAGCATTAGAGACGTGAGGGATAAAGTAATTTCTTTCCCATAGGAGTTTCCAGTCCAATCACTACAGTAGTGCCCTGAAAAAGGAAAGGAAGAGAGTCTAAGAATAAAAACGATGGCCAGAAGTGTATTTGCTGCAAGTGTCCCCATGCCTGAGGCAAATTTAATGAAACCTGAAGAATTAGGAAGTGGGATGGGGTGAGAAGAAAGAGTAAAGGAAGATCTCAACACATTCTGACGCTTGCCTTTCTTCACTAGAGCTAGACAATCCTTTTACTGGAAACAGTGAGTTTCAAGATCAGTGTCACAGAACCACACAGTTGCTCAATATTTGTTGTTACCTTGATTCCAATCAGCTTTGCCATTAACTGCAGGTGAATTATGAAATTATACTACGATGTGTTTGTGTTGTCTCACCAGCAACAGTTATAGCTGAATGACTATTTGTAAATAACAACAGAAATAGTTGTGACCTATTCTGGACCTGCCCCAAAAACACCACAGTAAGAAATACTGTGAGAAACTCATTTATTCATTCAGTATTTTCTCTTTATCTATGGGGTCCTCCTATGTGCAAAGTGTCCCAGATTAACATATACTTATATATAAACTCACATGGGCAGGACATAGTGTGCTGCATCAGAACTAATTGCATGCATATTTGACAACATCTTGAAGAGACAAACTACTACATCAGGAGTTCTAAAGTTCTACAAATCAAGAAAGTACTTGCCATAACAAAGAAAAAGAGTACGGCATTCTCACCACTAGTTTAACCAGCAAAAATGCTCAATGGATGGATACTAAAAGATAGTATTTGAGAGAAATAGAAGGGAGAGAATAACACATTAGTAAGGGGTTATTCTAGTGGATTAGGAAATTAGTACAAAGTAACAGTATCAGTCTTCTGCTAGAAAGAGAAACATTGTCTTGGATTTTATGATGAGTATTTGTACAAAAAGTGAATATCCCTTCTGTCTTCAAGAACCGCTAAAATCTCAGAGTGTGGCTTTTGATTCTGCAGAATAATGGAGAATTTGGAGAGCCTCAAGAATAACTGAAGAACTAGAGAACATGACCTAAGAAAGCTTTTATGAAATCTCTTAGGAAAGTACTGCTTGCAGGACATATGCTACTGATTTTCAAATACAACAAACACGCAAAGAAGAGCTGCAAAGTTAAAAGGAGTACAATTATTCTCTGTATCCTCTGTGGCTAGAAGACTTTTCATCTCTACTTCTAATCCATTGGTAAGTGTAGGAAAACATTGATCTGATAGAGTTAAAAGGATGTGGAACCTCTGTCCTTTGATGCTTTCAAGATTTAAACATTGACCAGAACCCAAGAACCTGTGTAAGCAGTATGGGCGCTGACCATCATCAGGATAGTTCAGGTGTTCTTGCAGTAGGATCACAGATTCATTTAGGTTGGAAAAGACCTTCAAGATTTAGTCCAACCATAATACAGTCTTAATTTATTCTATTCCCAAACAATATTCAACAGTAAGTGGGTAATATGAGGATATGAAGGTGTTACAGAAAGCATCTAACAAAGATTCTGAATCCTTCTTGTCACATACTGCATTCATATCACAGCTAAGACATAAATTAAAAGAGTTAAATATGCAACAAACTTTTTGTCAGACCTGTTCTACCTTTTCTGCACTCTGCCGAGACATTTAGAGTCAAATCTCTTCTTACTCTAGAAAGGTGTCTTCTGTTTGAAGTTCAAACACAAAAAGCCAGGCAAAGAGATTGGCGGGTTTAGATTCTTACACTCCACCGAAAAAAAAACCCCTGTGCTAACTATTTTTTAAAATTTTGTAATAAAGAAACAAAAATATTTTCATTATTCTTTTCCATGATGGTTTTTAAATAGAAAGATTTCTGTAACCATATAAAAATACAGACAGAAAGGGAAGGAGCATGAGTAATCCTTATTTTATCTTATTGGAAATCAATAGTAACCCTGTTGATATTTGTGGAATCATGATGATGCAAACCTGATGAACATTAGGGGGAAAAATCTATCCAGAATATATACCCATTGGTTTCAATAAATTCTCTCCCTTATTAATGCCAGCTGTATAAAAACCTCCAATAAAGTTTTATATGTTAAGTCTGGTGCTGAAATGACCAGACTCTTTCCAATAACATAAAACTGCAGTAAGCAACTAGAGTATTTCTGCTTAAATACGTTCTTCCAATTTGTTTACTACCTCATTGAGAAGAAACTCTCCCACATCTTCCACTATCTCCAGTATTATCAACATGATTCTCTCCAAGACAAAAAATATGCTATTGAAATTCACATTTATGTCTACATCTTTCTGAATATGTGTTTCCCCAGATGTTATATTCTCCTGAAGTTCTGCTGTTGCCTTGTTAGCAATTAAATTCAAAATGTTTATGATTTGTACTACTTTATTCCCACCATAAGGATGCCAAACCGTTTCCAGCACGAACAGTATGCAATCACAGAGCCTCACAGACCTAAATATTATGGTGCACAGTATTTAGTATGGCAGTCTGGTATGAATTCACTTAGCTTTTAACTTACCGTCGTATTTTGCATTAAAATAGCAGCATATGGACTTTTTACTGCAAAAGATCAGACTTCCAAAGTAATTTGGCCAGGATTTAGATGAAGTTGAAAAGTTCTATAAATATATGTCATTGGTATTAAACATTTTCCCTTTCAATTAGTGAATGCATATATTCTAGTGAAATTCGGTACGTGAGAAGTCTATGGTCATCTACACAGCGATTGAGCTATTCCTTCTGTTACTGTAAGCAGTCTGTTTTAAAGGTCAGAAGTTACTTTTTCTACAAATACAGTGGCCATTACATCGAACAGAAACAAGCATTTCAAACATTTCTCTAGTGATCAGCATATGCAGCTCATTCAACTTCTAGACTGTGAGCCAAGACTTTAATGCCCACAGCATGCAAACCTGGAGATATCATTTCTAAGTGATAACCCAGTTATATCAAACAGGAAGATAAACACTTCAGCAATGAACAGTAAAAATAGTCCTTGTATGGTGAGGACATCAGATTAGAGAGTAATAGAATCACAGAAAGTCTTAGGTTGGAAGAGACCTCAGAGGTCATCTAGTCCAAACGGATGTCGCTCACCAGACCAGGTTGCCCATAGCCTCATCCATTGGCCTTGAACATTTCCAGGGACAGAGCAGCCACAGTGTCCCTGGGCAGTCAGATCTAATATCTCACAACCCTCATGAGTAAGGATTCCTTCCTAAGATCTAATCTAAATCTCCCCTCTTTTAGCCCAAAACTATCCCCCACTTATCCTATCACTAGAGTCCCTTGTAAACAGTCACTGCTCAGAGCGTGGTTGGGGACTTGGTTTTTTATCTAAGAAAAAATTTGCTGTTAAATCAAAACATCATTTACATACTTAGAATAATACAAATTCTTATATGGTGTGAAAGAAATGAGACTGTTTGTCAGTTCCTTTTGCACGCACTCTTTAAAAAAGTTTGTTTTCCCCACCTTTTAGAACACAAGTACGTGCTAAAATGTAATCCATCTTTTCAAGCAAATCTGAAACACTTGGTTGAGGGAAAAAAGTCACATTTGCACTCTCCACAGCACTTGTTTGCATTAGTTTGAACACTCCTATTTAGACTTTGCTACATCGCCAGTTTGGTGGTGTAGACTGTAAAGACTCCTGCTTTTATGCTCTGCTAACTTGCTTTCCTTTGTGCAGTCCTGTCTCCACAGAAGAGCTGGCTTATTTTAAGGATTGTGAAGCAGAGAATTTCCATGAATTAGAATGAGACTATTTTAAACACAAGTATAACACCAGTTCTACACCAAGGCGGAACGAATTACACAGATGGAGAAGAAATGTCTGAGTTTGAATCCAAAAACTGTAAGCTGTGAATTTCTGAAGCCCTTTTCTGCTGCCAATGCTTCAAGGTAAAGAATTTTTTTACTCCCTGTCGACAGGAAATATCCTTGTTCCAATATCCTTGTTCCAGCACGTGTTTCATAACACACAAACATGTAAAATTTTGCAAACATACTAGGCAACACGCATTCGGTCACTGGATTCCAGTGCCTGGGCTGCAGTGTTCAATTTGCACATTAGTACGTACACATTGTACAACTGCATGTTTGTTACACTCACATTTGTGATGCATGGAGTATATCCGATAGGGATTCTATAGAGGAGTATTTAGGCCCAGAGTAGATAAAATTACTAAGGACATCATTGTCATCTGTATGAAAATTATGAGCTTAATTAAGAATTTCTGAATCCTTACTTAGGCCAGTGCTGTCTCCAACAAATAAAGTCAGTCTCTAGTAAAAATCCAGAGCTTGCCTAGCCCAGAACAGGCTGCCCATGTGGGTTGTGGAGTCTCCTTCTCTGGAGATGTTTAAAACCCACCTGGGTGTGTTCCTGTGTGACTTGGTCTAGGTGATCCTGCT